>JBBPMR010000400.1:0-22537 GCA_038090415.1 Rossbeevera mucosa | reverse complement strand
GGGGTTATTTGCGAATAAGAGGCAGCGGGAAACAAACAAGGACCTGCCTGCAAGGCTAACCAAGCGCCGACACTGTGTCCGGCCAGAACCACCTTAATGGTGGGGCCAAAGAATGACTGCACGGCATCGAATACATCGAGTGTGCTTTCGAGCTGGGATCCCAAACTAAACTGTGAAGCACGGAGAGTTGAAAGAGGATGCTTCGAGGCCAAGGAAGGAGCATGGCCAACATGCGAGAATGCGAGAATGGCAAGTGTACCTGACGTGTCCAGATCATAAATGGTATCGAGGAAGCACGAGTAAAAATCTACGACCCCGGGATTTCCTGGAGACAAACAGTCAAGTGCTGCTATGGTCCGACAAGGGGGGTATACGCACCCGGGATGAACAAAAGAAGGGTGCTAGGGACGGTGTCACCAAGTTTTTGGGCCCACCAATGGACGAGCACATCGCAGTTCTGCCGAAAGAGGGCGGTGCGAGGTGGTTGCAACGGGAGTAGGAACGGTGGTAATGACATGACGTTGGCGATTGTTCAAAATTGGCACAGGATTTAGATTCCATACGACAACGACGAGGACGAGGATGTCGACTTCTCGACGTACGCGTGCACCTTCGGTATCCAATCCAATCCCCAATGTGCTCAATTACCCGACCACTCTCTCACCGACCCGTCCTCTACAAATCGCGAGACCCCCCTCTCGTTCATCCAACCCAAGTAACACCACATCCTCCCCTTCCTCTCCAAAAGGCCCCATCTTTTCATCGCCGAATCGTCCCCATCGCCCACAGAGATCAGATCTCAGACCTCGCCAACCCTCGGACTACTCCACCTCCGAACGCGCCTCAACCTCATCCCGCATAGCTAGCGACCTGAGCGCGAGGGAACGGCACGATAGTTCTAGTACGACAGTTTCTGATGCTTCTATTCAGCACCGTCTCGTAGGCAGCATTTCCCTTCCGAACAAACCTCGCTCAGACCCTTCTCGTTTCGGCCCCACAAGCGAATTTCCAGGATCATCCGTCTCATCTTCCTTGGCCTCTCCCGCGCTATCCGTCCCCATGGCTGCATTTGGTAGTGTAGAGGAAGCTAATTTCCGTATGCACGGGCGCGTCAATGGCAATCTCGACGGTAATCATGGGCTAGAACGATACTTGGAAGTTGAACGAGAAAAGGCAAGGCAGGACAGAATAAAGGAGCGCATGCCACACAGGAACGCTAACACTGGCGAAATCGATGGTCAGTTCAAAGCATGGATATTCTCCAATCCCCGGCATACAATCACGTCTTACTGAAAGCATCCTAGCTATCCTGGACCAGATCAGAGACGAGTGGGACTTTATTATTGATCCTGATGTAACCATATTTGCTGGTGGATATGCGGAGATACTAATGCCATCGTAGTTCAACAACGTAGACCTAGCTCTCTCCTTGCTGGATGATACTTCGACCGGTAAAAGCATGCACTCTTTCCGGCAAACCAAGAAAATGCTTTCGCGGGCATTGAAAGGCTCCGTGGATCGTCAGTGATTCCTCTTTCTTCTTATGTTCCTGTCAACTTAGAACACCTGGTAGAGCATTACAAGACTTTCGCTGATGCATTGCCCCACCACGCTGCCTTGTTGAACCACCTAGGTCAGGCTCAGGCTCAAGTTCAGGACACACGCGTTGTTCTTCAAGAAACTAAGGAATCACTCGGTGGTAAACGTGCGGACCTTGTTCAGTTGTGGGCCAGAGGACAAACCTTGGAAGAAATGATGCGGATATTGGACCAGATGTGCGCTGATTTTTTCCGCTTCCAAGCAAGCGCTGAATATATGCTCCAGTGAACATCTTAAAAGCGTCCCAGATGCTCTTGAAACCCTGATATCTGAGAAGCGCCTCATACAGGCGTCGGTCCTACTAATACGAAGTCTTAAGTTGATTAATAAACCCGACATGCGAGAAATTGGCGCCGTTGCAGACTTACGGGCATATCTTCTCGGTCAGGAGACTGTAAGTTTATAGGCCATTCTACGTGATCTCACAGGCTTACAGTTTCAGGCACTCCGAGATATCCTGGTTGATGAACTACACAGCCATCTTTATCTCAAATCATTTTGGTGTGATACGCGGTGGGCTTCATACTCTCCCGGACAGTCAACATGTGCGTGGTCTCTGATAGTGTAATCTGCTACTCTTATTTAGTAAGTTTAGTGCCGAAAGTGGAATTCGAGGCCCAGACGACACTAACATCTACTCCAAACGGTTCTGTCAAATCTCCTTCAACATCTTTTCCGCAGACTACTCAGGTAACCCGTCTTTCACGCTACCTCAACGATCTGGCTACCCGACCGAATGATGCTCCTTATGACCTTGATGATGCCAGCTTCCGTGCTAGCTTCAGTACCCAAGAAATGTCGACGTCAATATCTACATCAATGTCGTTTTCGTCGAGTCTTGGTTCATTGGCCGTGTCGAGTTCCTTACCCCTTCCCTCTTCCAACGCCAATCCAGAAGCAGATTCATTCACGTACATCGAGACACTTCTGGAATCTCTAGCCATTCTAGGAAAGATGGGGAGTGCCCTTGATTCTGTCATGCAACGATTGCAGAGCGAGATTTATACATTAATTGAGTTCACTGTCGACGAAGTTGAAGAACGTGCAGAAGACTCAAAGAGAAGTTCTGCGCATCTTATAGCTGCCACCCTTAGATCTAAATCTGATGGAGGGTATATTCTTGTCTCTGACGAATCTTCTACAATGAACTCGGTTCACGATGCTCTTACTCGTAAGGGCGCGTTGACGACGGCGTCTTCTCTCCGCCTCGCCGCTCTGGAATCTACATCAAAGCACCATGATCAAGAAGTTCTGAAAGACCTGTTTTGGACAACCTACTCCAAACTAGACGCAGTAACACAAGGTCTCCGCGTAGTCTTTGAAGTGGCCAACCGAATCGGATTGGTGAGTACCACCAAGTTAAATCTTGTTTAGCCTTTGAAGCTCCGTGATTCACTTTCAGAGACGAGATTTTCGAGACACTGCCGGCGCTAAGCCAGGGGCACTCTTCCCCATGGCCGATGTCTGGTTGGCAATACAGGCTGAGGTACGCTTACCTTCGAACGTCAAAAAACACAATTGACAAAAATAAATGTTAGGTTCGAACTCTACTCAACGATTATCTGGCTGACGAGGAGCGAGGCACCATTGCGGGCCGGAATCCAATCACTTCCATCAATGAAGTGCTTCGTGAAGGGCGATTCACACGGGATAGGCTCAAGGTATTTGTTTAGCACGATGATCCGCTCTCTCACTCAGGTATATTATCAATTATAGGGAATATTTCGATTTGCAGACACTGATACGAAATCATCAACAAAATTTCTTCGCAAACATGAGGATGAACTTATGCGGGTGCTCCGAGACACCATGCCGGGACTCGTGCAAAGCTCCTCGGAGAATGCAATGCAGACTGCTCTGTCCTCTCTCGGTTCCGATGAGCGCATCCTTGGTGCCGGGCAACATCACCGCTTACTGATCAAATCGGATGCATTCCATGTCAGCGTTCTGTTCCAGCCGACTCTCGCATTTTTGCGTAAAGTTGCAAATGTATTGCCTGATGGCCCAGAGAGCGCTCGGTCCGCAAGTGAGGTCTTAGATGATTTCGTACTCAAGGTATATCTGCCGCAATTGGAGGAGAAGATATCAATGCTGTTTAATCACGCAGTGTCGGGTACGCATCGTCGATTTGGCAGTGTCTGGTTTTTTACCTGATTGTATGTAGCTCCTGATGCTTTTCAGCCTGATGTTCTGTCGACTCGCTTTAGTCCCCGACCTATTATTAAGGTGCCTCGTCCATGTTGACTCGTTGGTCTGTGTTTAACTCTCTGTAGGCTGCTACGCAGTTGATGGCCCTCATTAATTCGTTGTGCGCAATGCTTCGCACGACGCCATTCCATCGCGATCATTACTCGAGACTCATTGTGGGCGTCATCATCCAATTCTACCAACGATGCAGCCATCGTTTTCAGGTTCTCGTGTCGAGGGGTGGGGACGAAGATCCTTCACCGTCGCTCGCGGCCCAGTGGGCACAGAGCTCTGAACTAAACCCTTGTTTATCCGAGCTTTTTATAGCGGAGGTCAGTTCACTTTGAACCGTTTGGTGGTAAAGACGATGAGTCAACTGAATTCCATCAACAGGATTATGTGATTAAGCAGCAGTTATGCAAACAGGAGACTCGTATAGAAATGGGTTACCTGGCTCAAATCTCTGTGGATAGACGTGACCTTAATCCATCAGTCCGCAACATTTCTGCTTTATGCGGTCTCTATCGGAGTGTCGTATGTGGGCTTGCTAATAATCTGGCCTGTTCGTTACTTATCTGCGTCTGCCAGACTTGGTTTACACAGGAGATAGACGCTCTGAAACCCGCTCCAGAAAGTGTGCTTTCGCCTACGGCAGCTTTCTCGGATTTAGATCCTGCCCCCCCATTATCATCACCATCACCTTTGCGTTTCGTACAAGACATTGTCGAAGATGGCCGACTTAGCTTACCTCTATCTCATGAAATGGCATTGTAGGTCGCAACCTCAAGGATTACATCTTTATTAATCACATGAAATGCAGACGCTTCGGTGCATTATTGAAGGCGTATACGCAGTTGGCTGAAATCATTCTACATACCATCAGGGTAGAAGTCCGTTGTCGAACCATCTATTATCTCGATGCAGCCTTTCGTCATGTGGGTGTTTGAGTGTATTGTATGCACCTGTTAACATGCTTGATACAGGGAAACTACCGAGTCGATCATGAAGCTAGGGAGCCGGATCCATATATTGTTGATCTGAACTCGGAGCTTAGCAGTCTTGACGAATCCACATCTACAATACTTCTTAAAAACGAACAAAGGTCTGCTAACAATCTGTGTCCTGATTCCTGATGCTTGCTTGTCATTAATTGCGACCACGTAGTTTCGTCTTCTTGGGTCTCGAAGATTTGATAGAGCAACAGTTGGTCAGCAATGCTCGCCTCATAAGCGTGGCAAACGACATTGGCATGAAGAAAGTCAACCGTAGCATACGAACACTGCAGCAAAGCATTCGCACCATCGGTGATGGAGAACAGTCTGCGCAGTGTGAAAGGGCCAGACAGTACTATGCGCTCTTCTTCCTAGGACCTCAGGTACGCATGTCCTCTCTGACAGGGTTTCGTACCATTAAGAAGTCTTGCAGGGTCTACTTGATAGCGTACGCGCGCACAAATCGTTTTCCTTTGACGAGTACAAGGCCATGTTAAACCTGCAATGCGGCGTGGATCAGAGCCTTGGTGAAGCCGCAGCATCCAAGGCTGTGGACCGCAACTACGGCATGTACAGCATCGAGCTACATGGCTTAGAGCTAGAAAGTGCCGAATCGAATTCTTGATGTATCTGACTCCTCATACTACTTTTTACAAATCTTGCCGGGGACAAATTGACTACATGCAGTTGTGTGAAGACAAGTGGGAAAACTATGTACGACGTCTTCCAGCAGATCGAGTCGCGGGATGAACATCACCGACCCAGAAAGCGTCTTCTGCATCCACGGTACGGAGTCTTGATAGATGCGTTCTGGAGGTGGTCATCGCACTGTGTGCTATTTGAATGTCATAGACGCGTTTGGAGTTGTTTTGTAAGGTGGGTCGGGAAATCAAGAGAGGGAGCCTGCCCAAAAGGGCTTGGTATCGCCGTCGGAGCCATCGAAGCGGTAGATTTCCGTCAAACGGATTGGTGTTGGTGTACATCTGCTGGATTGGTTGGAGCCTCCTTTGTTTGGTGGTAGGATCAAGTGGTCGTGAAGGCGATCCTGCTAACGTAAGTAACTCTTGGAGCACGAACATGTTCTGAAAACCGTGACAAGGATTATCGCTTGAGGGGGAAGGTGTGTTGGGATCATCTGCAGAATGCTGCGTTGACATCTGAAGAGGAGGATACACCTTCTTCCACTCGCTTCTGAAAAAGCGCCACCGAATGTTGTGCTCACGACGCTTGCTGAATGATCCCAATAACATTGCGTCTTCAGAGTTGGACTGTGCACGTCGCGGCAATCCGGGCGGCGAGTCAAGATGTTGCTTTTGCAGTACTTTTGTCGTGCGCGAGATAGATGAAGTGAGAAGAGCAGCGAGTTCTGGAGAGTACACAGGTGAAAAGAACTTCTGCGGATTTACTTGGGGTGGCAGCGGAGCATCTGGACACGAGATAAAAGGCTAGCGAGCGTTGAGCCTGGAGTTAGACATCAAAAAAAAAATCCATGCCTCCATCAACTCCCAACGCAACTTCCCCACCCTTCCATAAGCTATGTCGAGCATGCGATCGAAAGCGGCGGACTCTCCTGCATTTGCTTCCCGTAGACGCTGCAAGTCCTGTGCCAACGCGTAAATCGATGGAGTGAACATGCCGCAACGAATGCTTACCCTTGACACCCTCTTCAACTTCTTCTTCTGAAGGTGGACCGAGTTGGCTTTCAGTAGTGAATGAAAGTCATCTGCGCCCTTGATTCTGAAGAAATGGCTGCAAGGAATAAGATGCAAGCAGACAGAGGGAGCGAGCTGTCGCACCGGAGATAGGCATGCGGAAGTGCTCTGACTTGGCGAAGATAAGTCCGGTACAGTAACAGAATGTTGTCCATTTGGACGAGGCACGTACGTAACTGCATCTTTGGCTTGTGATATGCATGGAGGGCTCGCCACCACCGTCACACACGATGACGAGCGTCTTTCCTCTTCGCTTCGACTCGTTTCTGGTAGCGCCGAGCAGTGTCGGCCTCGGCCTCGCTCACCGGCCTCGACCCCTCCCCCTCCCCCGCGAGCTGCACCACTCCTCCTCGCCATCATCCGCTGCACCCCTACTTCGCTGCCCCTCTCATTCCCGCTCGTCATCATGGTCTTCGTCCTCCTCCCGCCCTCCTTCGCCCGTGCTGAATGCCCTCCGCGAGGCCCTTAACGACAGTATCTTGCCTTCCCCACCGCCCCCCGCCAAGCTCGCGTCCTCGCCTTCTGCCCCTCGTTCCCTCTCGAGACCTTCTCACCTAATATCCGGTTTCCGATATACAACTCCACCGACTACTTCGGACACCCCTGTCACGCTCTCCCTCCAGTCCTCATTCTCTTCCCAACCTACGCGGACCTCTCTTGATGCTCTCCGTTCAATACACACATCCGCAGCCTCACAATCCCCCCCCCTCCGCAGATGGTGGTTCCAATCAGACTCTGCTTCCGGCAGGGATGCCCTAACGACTGTACAGAGTGATTTGCTAGGTGACAATCTTGGAAAGAAATGTACGTCATATTTATATGCTGTATACCTTTCGGCATTTGATAGACTCCGATCACCCAGTTCGCGCTCCACATGCCCCTCTTGTTTTCTGCCACGGTCTTCTGGGGTTTGACTCTGTCACGATTGGACCTGCCGTAGCTCCCCTGCAAGTTCCTCACTGGCGAGGAATCAAGGAGGCTCTAGAGGCTGTTGGCTGTGAGGTTCTCATAACCCGCGTTCCAGCAACTTCGTCACCGATTGATCGTGCAAAGGTCCTCGAAAAGAAGATATCTGAGACGTACCCCGGTCGAGATGTGCACCTCATAGGCCATAGCATGGTATGGGTTTCTTCACCAAACTTTCCTTACCTTATTCGTATATCAGGGTGGTATCGATTGTCGTTATCTCATTACCCACCTCACCCAACGCACTTTCCGTGTCCTCAGCCTGACCACACTTGCTACGCCCCATCGCGGCTCTGCTTTTGCCGACCACTTCCTTTCCCTCGCTTCATCTCATCTTCCGGCAGTCCTTGCTCTTCTTGAATTTTTACCGAATGGTGGCGGCGATGGCAAGGCTTTCGAATGCCTCACTTGTGAGGCAATGAAAAGGTTCAATGACGATACCCCGGACGTAGAAGGCGTGCGGTACTTCAGTTGGGGAGCAGAGTATGAACCTGGATTAATCGACACTTGGAAGCAAGTTGAACCCTCTCCCGCGACTTCAAGTGACGCTGACACTGTTCACTGTCCCGCACAGGTATCCCCATTCTATCATAGCAGCTCAGGAGGGGCCAAACGACGGACTGGTGTCAGTGCAATCAGCACAGTGGGGCACATATCTCGGCACGCTGCGCGACGTGAACCACATCGATTTGGTGGGTTGGACGGGTGGACTTGCAGGCAATTTAACCAGCCTTGCGGGTACGTCTCTTAAACGACGAATATTCCATATTCATGCGTTGATATTCGACTCGAAATCAGGTTTTAAGGACATGCATGCATTTATCCTCGGAAAAGACGTAGGGTTTAGTGCGGGAAGGTTTTACGGAGGTATCGCAGACTTGTTGGCAGGCGTGGAAGAGGAAGAAGGATACGTTGTTGATGGGCGATGGGTCGGGTGGGTGGGAAGAGAGGAGAGGAGGAAGAAAGCTATGGAGACGCCCTCGAGAACTGAGCAGGCTGTGTCTGACAGCGCGAATACCTTAAGGCGCACCGCTTCAGACAAGGAAAGGTCGAGGATGGAAGAAATACTACAATCAGCGCCTTCACTACCTTTCCCATCAAGTCCCTCGAGTTCCTGTGCTGACGAAGACGTGGAGGTGAGTCCGGAGGTGCAAAGACGGCGCCAGACTATTGTTTCCTCCGAGAGTGAAACCCCACTCAAACGAGATGCGGCGTCGCGGAGTGACTCCGGAAAAGTAGTCAGCCATGAACATGTTACACCTGGACTCAACTCGACTCCAAGGTCGGGGTGGGACAATGGGACGACTGGTTCGCCTAAGGAACGCGAGGGCTGACAAACAGTGACCTCGTGCTAGCGGAGGTCCTACCCCGCCTGTGATGTACGCGGCTCCAGATCTGCGAATGTGGGATGAGCTTCATTGCCACAAACATATACATATTGGAAACAGTGGGAGATATCGATATCTATTCCACAGTTATACCTTCCAATCCATATGCGTTAATCACCAATGTCTGCTGATCAAGTTGTGTCAGGCTACGGAAATGGGCGGTCCGGATTGTCTTTCAAAGCATCGGACGCCGAAGGCATAATACTTGGGGCTGAGAGAAATTCTTGAGGTTTCTGGCACGGTGCTCAACTATTGAGTACTCCTCATATCGAGTAGACCCACCATTCGAAATGGCACCAACACTCGAGAAAGTATCTTCGAACAAGCATTACGGGGGTTCATTGACAAAATACAAGTTCAAGGTAAGCTGCTGGAATACCTTGAAGTCCACGCTCTCGTTGAATCAGTCGCTGCTTGGCGCCTCGCCTAGTCCACCATCCTTGGTAATCTCGATGCCCAGTTCAATCTTTTTCTTCCAGCGGATGCAGAGCGAGGAAAAGTACCAGTCTTGGTCTACCTAGCTGGGTTGACATGCAACGAGGACAATGGGTGGGTTTCCAGCTCCTTCCTGATATCTGGTAGCTTTTGCGACAGTGATACCCACGCCTTTTGTGCACAGCGCGCAGAAGGGTGGATTCATGCGCGATGCGGCGACAGAGGGTATCGCCATCCTCTTTCCAGATACGTCTCCCCGGGGAGCTGGTATCGAGAATGAAACCGCCAACTGGGATTTCGGAGTCGGCAAGTCCAGCGATCAGATCCACTTGCAAACACTGAAAGGGACATACCACAGGTGCAGGATTCTACCTCAACGCTACCAGATCTGAGTGGGCGAAGCATTACAACATGCTAGACCACGTCACGAAGGAGCTACCGCAGGTCATCGAGGCCGCAGGGATCTCGATCGTAAGTTTACCCGCCCTGCGCTTTCGATCGGTTCAACAAACAAAAGACGTGAATTGCCCCTCAGGACTTTTCTCGCCAGTCCATCTTTGGTCACTCCATGGGCGGTCACGGTGCCCTTACCATCTACCTCAAATGTTTGCTTGCAGGCACAAAACAATATCGTTCGTGCTCTGCTTTCTCCCCCATTTGTGAGCCATCGGCCGTCCCATGGGGCCAAAAGGCATTTGAGGGGTACCTCGCGGGTGGTGTGGAAGAAGGGATGATTAATTATGATGCGAGCATCCTCGTTGGGAGAGTCAAGGGAGCGATCAATGTCCTTATCGATTATGTATGTGTGCATTTCTTTCTTTTACATCTGCATCATCTCCCTCGTAAATGAGTACATTGATGTATTGGCCACAGGGAACCGCTGATAACTTTCTCTACCAACTTCATCCGGAGGTCTTTCTCAAGGCTGCACGCGATGCCGGACACGACGAGGTCCGGGTTCGGGTGAGGTGTCATGAAGGATATGATCATAGCTATTATTTCGTGCGTGTTTTCTGTCTCCTCTCGCGAATTACTGGATTGACGGCATGCAGATCTCGTCGTTTGCGTCAGATCACATTCACTGTAAGTGTTCCGTTGACATGTGGAAGGTACAAACTGAATAGATATCGCCGAATAGTTCATGCCAACTTCTTGAAGGCTTAAGGTAGGATGAAAAATAGTAGAAGTAGAATTTGTAGGAATGAAGTTTGCGGCACAATGTTCCGTAATTAACGGCACAGGTCTGTTTTTAAGTGATGAGGAGCATCAAGCTATTACATGCAGTACGTGTGAGGGTGAGGTAAGGTGGTAGCCGGTAGCCATCGGAGATGCAGTGGGCTTCGCAGCAGCATGAGGGCAAGAGTCGGGGTCCAAGGTGAGGACATCAATATTGATGAACAGTGTTACGAAGCGGCCGAGCGGATTCGTTCGCGGTACGCACGTTCGAGGTCTGTGAGGTCCGAGATGATCCAGAAGCTCTTTAGAGCTGTGTATACCGTAGCTCGCCGTTTGGGGTCGGGTATGAGGAGGTGTGTCACGAGATTTCTTGCTGTATTAACGGCGTGGGAGGTCAGCAGTGCGAAGACAGCATGCATACCAATATATGCATCGAATCATAGGCAGGGAAGTCTACCGAGCGTCCCATACACATACCATTTCTTAGCGATCCCCAGATAGATTCGCAAAAATAGATCGTTCCATCGAGGATGCGTTGTTTGGTTAGTTCATCTTGAATATAAGAACGCTGTGAGAATCCCAATAGTTCACCACTATCTTTGGTATGGTCATCCTGTGCAATTGAAAGGTCGTCATCGCGTATGTCCCTTGGGTCTCCGTAATCGAAAGGATGACTGCCCCTATATGGTCATGTTGAAGCATCAGCTCCGAGATAACATGGGAGACCAATAGGTTGTCCCATGAAATGACGAGAAAAAAGTGCTCACGTCAGCATCGCAAAAATGACAATTCCCGCACTCCAGCAGTCCGCTGGCATTCCCACATAACCCAAATCCTTGTTCTCCAGTGCACGAACACCCTCTGGAGGGAGATACGAAATCGTACCGCAAACATGAAGGGTCTCCTCGTATGCTCTGGAACGAGCAAGACCAAAGTCGGCAATCTGGATGCGAGGGTAAGGACCGGGAGAGTGCAAAAGAATGTTCTCTGGCTGAGCCATTGGATAAACGTTACAGGGAATACGAGTAAAATATGACACCAAGGGAGAAAGGTATAGCCAGCGAGTGGTAATTGGGTTGTCAGCAACATTAGATTGTGTGATAAAGTAATAGTAAATGATATTGACCTTCAAATCTACCATTGGTATGCGTCAGTCGGTTCGAATTCGCACACCATTTCCTCTGCAAGGATAATAAAGCAAAGAACGCTTACCACGATGTGAAATCATCTTGTTATGCAAATATTGGAGCCCTTTGAACATCTGGAAAGTTATATATTTTGCTTCACCTTCGCATAACCTGCGTCGTGGGTGGTTTGTGATGTAAGTGAAAAGGTCACCGCCTGTTGACAGCTGAAGCATTATGTAGAGAAACTGTGAGTCGTAATCAAACGCATAAACTCTATTGATGTTTGGCTAAGATGGGATTAAGTACATAGTTTTATGTGGAAAGTGAGAACGCATACGTGATGGAGAGACATCAAAAGAGTGGCTTCTTTCATCTCTTTTTTGAGCTCACTGCCTGACTTTCTGCGGATAATTTTACATGCAACCTGGCGATGTGCAGTTGTATCAAGAGTAAGATGGACAGATGCGTAGCTCCCTGTGCCGAGGCAGTGCGAAGTGATACGGTACCGGCCCAAGTCCTAAAGGAACTGTCAGTAAGGTTCGAACCTGTCCATATGCAGACACAACACACTTTGAATGTATGGTCTTGGGAGAGGACAGTATGAGGTCGGGTGGCAGGCAAATGTCTCGAACTTATGACACACTGAAATGCTAGAAGATAAAATGACGTTGAAGCAGTGAAAATGTTAGGGCGGATAACCGACCTTGTGAGGCTGGTATCTTCAGTGTATCTCCATGCATGAGGATACATGTTGACTTGCGGATCTTGTGGCCATTTACCACTATACCATTAGTGGACAAGTCCTAAATGGCATGAATCGGATTCACTGGAAACGGGGAAGTGACGGATACCTGGCACGATATGATAATTCCTCCTGCACCAAAGCGGACGCTAGAGTTTAACGGTAAGCAGTGAATACATGCGATATGGTGCATGGACATGCGCATATATCTTGCAATGGAGACTAGACACGACAAGATCGGGAATGACATAGGAACTGTGTGCTGCGATCGGTGGAAAGACAAAAAGTGATCATGTATGCAAACCAGAGCTTTTGGTTCCTGCCAATTGTGATCGGGCTTCCGATGCTCAGCACCAGTGCTTCGAGACGGGCGGTGAGCAGCGATACACAGATCAAAAGAAGGGGAACTAGAACACCTTCGGTGCGGCCATCTAGGGTGGTGGTCAGAAGACTGGCGCATACATTCGATGAGGTATTGGCTACGGACGGGGACAAGGATGGGACTGATGGAACGGGTTGAGTCAACCTCATCGTGGACGAAAGACAACCCGGACAGGTGACGTCGCGTCGATCACGTGGGCGGGAATCAAATGCCGTGAGAAGAAGTCGAGGTCGAAGAAGCCTCCGCTGATGTACATTACACCGCAGAGACCGCGCAGGACGGCGGAGGCAGCGAGCAGCGTGGCTCGCGCGTAGTTATAATAAAAATGGAGCAATGTACAGGCAAGATGTCAGGCGGACGGAGGGGATGTCTGGTCCGATACTGACCTTTAAACCGTCGTATTGTGCTCCCGGTTCACACAATTGGCGCGCCAAATCTCTTCCGTTTCTGCAACGTGCTCTCAGTCCGAGCGCAACTTCTTTCTTTCGTCCCTTTTCCTTCTAAACGCTGGCTCGCTCTTCTCTTCTCACTCAACTCCACTTTTTTCTTACAATTTGAAAACAGTACAAACTTGTCTTTTTTCTCTCTTCGAAAACTTCGCCAGCCATACCGTCAATCCTCGGCAACAGGGCAAGGAGAATGTCCTTCTTCTCCAGGAAGAAGCACCCCAGCGCATCCCAGCTAGCGGCGTCTAATGTCACCATCGCCCAGACACCATCCCAGGCTCTCGCTCAGCTGACTGCCAAGGAGCCTCTACAACAGTCAAACGATACGTGAGTTCTCTCATTCGTACTTTCTCAGCCAACTCAGTCGTCTTCTTCAAGTGCGACTGCCCAGAACGGTCCTCCTCACGCTCAGCAACCACGCCCAGGCCAGCAGCAAAATCGAGGTCCTGTCACGAATACCGTCCCTCACCCTACCCAGGCCCCACAGTCGCAGTCCCAACAGCAGCCCCAACAGGCTCCGCAACAACGTCCTGCATACCCTTGGTCTGCACGCCGCCTCCTTCTCCCTGCACCTCTTGTCATACAGAAACCTGGCGTAGTGCCTCCAACCTCTCCCTCCCCCCCTCCATTTCCTCGTTATGGTCACGCGCTTCCCGCAACAGCCACTGTTAATGGAGAGCTCTACCTCTTTGGAGGCCTTGTCCGCGAAACAGCTCGCAATGATTTGTACCTCTTCTCAACTCGAGATCTCAGTGCAACTCTTGTACAGACCGCTGGAGAGATTCCTTCTCCAAGAGTTGGCCATGCGAGTGCTCTTGTCAGTAGCGTATTGATTATCTGGGGCGGTGATACGAAGACGGATCCAATGTCTGACCCTGGTGAAAAGCAAGACGATGCCCTTTATCTCCTGAATCTTGGTAAGCACTTCTGGTTTACGTTGTCCATGTCCCTAACCCCATGTTCCTAACTTTGACAGTTTCAAAGGAATGGACGAAGGTATCTATGTACGGCCCCTCCCCATCAGGGCGATATGGGCACGCAGTAACCATGGTTGGAACCAAGTTTTTTGTCTTCGGCGGTCAAGTGGACGGAGAATTTTTGAATGACTTATGGTCCTTCGATCTCAACACACGTAAGCCATTTATTTCCCCATTAGCCTGATGTCGCCTGCCTACGTGAAATCATAGTGAGAACTCAAACACAATGGGAACTCTGCCAACCTACAACCTCTGATCGACCAGCCCAACGAACCGGTCATATCTGTGTGACGTATGGAGATCGCATCCTTGTGTACGTTCTTCTTTGTATCCAGGGTTTCACTGACATCATGTCCTACCAGCTTTGGAGGCACTGACGGTCAATACCATTACAACGACACATGGGCGTACGATGTTAATACCTGCAAATGGACGGAACTCCAGTGTATCGGATTTATACCTTCTCCACGAGAGGGGCACGCAGCCGCTGTGGTTGACGATGTCATCTACATCTTCGGAGGAAGGGGCGTCGATGGCAAGGATCTTGGAGATCTGGCGGCATTCAAGCTTTCTAGTAAGTGAGCTTTTTTGGGAGATGGCACTCAGCCGCATTGCGGCTGTGGGCTCTTTATTTATTTCGCTAAGGCAGGGGCTGATCATATGTAACATAGACCAGCGATGGTATATGTTTCAGAACATGGGTCCTGCCCCCAGCGCGAGGTCTGGTCATGCAATGGCTTCCATGGGTAGCAGAGTATTTGTGCTCGGTGGAGAATCGTTTACGCCTACGAGAGGTGATGATCACGGAATCATCCATGTTCTTGACACCAGTTTGTCTAACATCCCACTCTGTCGATTCGGTGTCTTATTGATTTTGTTTTCCTAGAGCATATCAAGTACCCTGAATCCAGCAAGACTGCACCACCAAATCCAAATGGGAGTACGACTAACTTGGGCCGTAAATCGTCTACAACACCCTCTCCCTCGAGCAGTCAGCCTGCACCACAACCTGCTCTGAATGGGAGTCGCACAATATCACCTACAGGCCCCCAATCTGATACAGAGGATCCTCGCCGTGCAATTTCCCCGCCCGGAACTCGTCCAGGTACAAGGACGCCAAATGGCATGACCGTACACGCGGCTACGCAAAGCCTTTCGAACCCAGTTGCGAACGCAAAGGTCAAAGCCCCAGTACGCCCTCGACGGGACGAAGAGGAAACCCTTGGAACTGACGACGGGCATGTTACTGACACTGGTGCTACATCCGAGAGTGCAAATGGCGCTTCCACAGGAACAAGAACCACAGAGAGAGTCCCAACTCCGACGGATCCGCAGATCCAAGCGCAGCGAGCAAGGAGCCCTATCTCTTCAGGGAGCGCCGGTAGGGCAATGTCACCCGTGGGAGGTAGCGCCGAAGGCCATGGACAGCAGGGACAATCGACGGCTATGGCTAGCGTGGCTATGAGCATGAACGGCAGCCTTGCCGCACGCAGTCCTTCGCCTGTCATCGATCGGAGTAAAACACCAGTGGATGCATCCTATCAAACGTCCTCTGGCCCTCCACTGGCCAACAGTTTTACCCACTCGCATGGCTACTCGCAGCAGAAATTTGGCAGCACCGGAAACGTGACAGCCGATCTCATTCGCGATTTCAAAACCAAAGAAGTGGAGGTAGAAATGCTGCGCAAGCGCGAGACTTGGATGAAAACGGCACTTCTGAAAGCATCTCGATCAGGATTTGTGCAGTTGGACGAGGAGCTCTTCGAGGCCGAGGACTTAAAGCTTGAAGGTTCGGCGGGTGACGAGCAGTCTAGGATGGCAGACATGGTCTTGAACTTCAAACATTTCAAGACGCAAATACAGGTGAATGTTTGCTCCAAGGTTCTCACTCCGTCAATATTTCGACAATGGTCACGGATTCTTGTAACGCATGCTGATCCAGAGTGCCTAGACGACACTGGCCAATCAGGCAAGAGAAGCTTCAGAACGAATCGCGGACGCTGAACGCATGAAATCAAGTGCCATTCAAGAAGCAGCATACTATCGAGCCAAACTCGTCGCATACGAGGCCGGCACACAATCAGATATTGCCCGCGCAGAACGCGATCACGTCGCGGAGCTTGAGCGTCATATTGCTACCCTAATGTCTGAACAGACGACAATGCGGCGCAAAGTCGACGAGCTAAGCGACTCTTTATCGTTGCAAACAACGTTGCTCGAGCAAGCCGAGACGCGTGCAGTGGATGCCAACAAGCGTGCAGATGCCCTGGAGAAATCTCACGATCACAGTGTCCGCGCCCTCTCTGATCTACAGACCAGTTATGTTTCTGTGGAAGCCGCTGTTCGGAGCCATGCCGATCGTCTACTCATGCAAACGTCTTTACTCGAACAGAAAGATGCCGAGCACAGGCAAATCAAGGGTCAACTACAGGATCTCACGCTCCTCCGTGATCAACATATCCGTGCCTTGGATCAAGCACGCACAGCCCTTGAAGCACAGACTTCTCGTTCTGAAGAGGTTGATACGACCCACCAACGCGCGCGGGGCCAAGTCAGCCGGTTAGAGGCTGAACTTGCAGAACTCAGAGGCGAGCACGAGACACGCACATCAGAGGTGGAGTCTCTCCGAGTCCAACTTACAGAGGTGGAGAATTCATGGGCCAAATCACGCGAGGAAGCCGACGCTTTCCGGGCATTGACGACTGGAAGCCTCGGAGAATTGTTAGATTCCCATCGTGATCTTCAAGCCGACGAAGACAGGCACTCACGTGCACATGCTGAGAAGCTGGACGCGATGGAAACGGAGGCTGCATCACTCAGAAAGATGCTTGATGAAATGGCTCAGCATTTGGAGGAAGCACAAAACGAACTTGCCGAAGAGCGCCGGAGAATTCGAGACTCAGAATCCGAGCAAATGACCTTGCGTTCTCAGATCGTCGGACTTCGTGCTCAGCTCTCCAATTCTACCTCAGAACATGGGCGTCTACGCAAGGATTTCGCAGAGAAAGAAAAGGAGTATCGGGAGGCCCTCAAGGAGGCCGGAGATACCAATGTTCGGCTAGCGATGCTCCGCAATTACCTTGCTGAAAATGGCCTTAATCCGGAGTTCGGAGACTCTTTAAACCATTCTGACACGTCTCGGATTCCTGAGCTTGAGAAGCAGTTGGAAGAGCGTACCAGGCTTCATGAGATCTCGGAGCGCGAACTAGCTCAAGCCCTCCGCAGGAAACAGGATGCTGAGACCCAGATAGTCACTCTAACGTCACAACTGGACCGCTCCCGCTCTCGACAGAGTCCGATTATCGAGAGCGATTCCGCCGCAGAAGCCCGGGCCCTTGAGGCAGAAAGCAAGTTGGAGGAGACTGAGCGTAACTATAAAGCGAGGATGCAACAGATGGAGGATGACTACCAGCTTGCTGTCCACTATGTGAAGTGAGCTAACACTTTATTTTGCTACGGACGAATTCTTATGTTGTTTCGTTCATGCAGGGGCACGGAGAAAATGATGCGGAGGATGAAGGAAGAGCTGACAAAGCAGAAGGCAGCGAACTCAGCGCTACAAGCAGACCTCGACTCTATGCGCGGAGGTTCAAGCGTTGAACCTGGATCGCGGACACGCGCGAACGGCACAAGTACACCTTCCGACGACAGCCACGATCTGTTGCGCTCCCAACTCGTCGAGGCACAAAAACAATCTCAGCGGCTGACCAAGGAGAACACGGATTTATGCCAACGTATTGAAGCTCTCGAGAAGGACTTGGCAACGATGAGGGAAAACCTGATGGCCTCCCAACGAGAATCGGAGGACCGATACTCTCGGGTGGAAGAACTCAAGCACGAGGTTGAAAAGCTAGATGCCACGTTGGCCATCTATAGGAAAGGTTCGGATGAATCCGTTGTTGAACAGCTCACTCAAGAGAACACCAACCTAAAACGAGAGAACGAGCAGCTTTCACACAAGATACATCTTCTACTGGAAGTTGATCAACCTTCGTTTAACCGTCCGTCGAGCATGTCCAGCTCAGAGAACTTTGAGCACCTCTCCAACGAACTGGATGATTGGCAACGGCAACTTGCCAGTTCGATGAGTATGCGTCGGCCAATAAGCGATTTCGAATCGTCGCCGCTCGGACACGCTCGGATGGGTTCACGATCATGACACACGTCTGTAGCTTCGTCGCCAGTGTTTCTTGCATATATACATTTTATACCATTATTACCTTTGATTGCTTTCTCATACTCATTCGTTTGGATTCGCAAGTTCATTATGATAGCTCGTTGTTTCTTCTTAAAAGGCTTGTAGCACTTATATACTACACAGAAGCTGCGGCTGCCTGGGTCCATTCGATCGCCTTTTCTTTTACGACCGTCGCACCTTCTTCGTCACCTAATCTGCGCTCCAGATCTAGCCATTTCTTGAAGAATGTCCTGTGATGATTTGATGTGAGTAAGACACTCATATAATGATGAGAAGCAACAGTACTTCGCCTTGTGACTCGTCATTTTAATCGCGAGCACGTGAGTGAATAGAGTCCTGTAAAGCTGTTGAGCTCGTTTCATGAGTTGGATGGTGGGACCTACCGTAAATGTTGAATGTCTCCTCTGCCGGCCTCCATGTCCACATAGATAGACCACATATCCCATCGTTTGGGGTGTGAATCCACGATACCCTCGAAGATCGTCCTGCCTCGTTCAGCGTCGCCAAGTTTGTACTCCAGCTGAGCAAACTTGGATATCGTTTTGAGATCTGGAAGGCAGTGCGTGCGTTCATTAGGCACCCACACGAAAAGGCCCACCACCTACGTTTCCGTTTCTCCAGACTTTGTAATGAGCGCGACAAAAGATTGCGTGCGTTTTCTACCAGCCCCCGTCGAAGGTAGTGTTCGCAGAACAAAGTCCAAACCTTTGAACTTTGTCCGAACTTTTTGCATGTTCGCTGGTATTGTTCTTCCGCTTTCTGTCAAATATTTTTCAAGGATGAGAGACCGGACAGCAATGCATTTCAGCGTACCTCATATTTTTGGCTTTCCTCAAAAATGGCTGCGAGCCGGAGGTGAATCGTCTTGGAATCATTGTGGCGTGCTGCGTCCTTGAAGACAGCTTCCAATGTGACATCTGTACCGTAGACATTCTCCAAATTAAGCAGCGCAATCCAAACGTTGAGCTTCTCTTGCTCTTCTCGAAAGTGTATGGTTTGGATGGCACGCTTGCCAGTGGCCCTTGCCTTGTCGATTTCCGAGAGATGCAATTGGAAGGACATGTACTGGATCCAAAGATAAGAGGAATTGGGGGAGCCCAGAAGCGTGCGCTCGAAGTCGGCGTTCGTGTCCGGCACTTTTGTGTGCATATCCGCAGTTACGTCCACCTCTATTTCCTTGCGCTTTTTTCGCTTCTTTTTCTCCACCAAGTCGTCCTCGTTATCACTTTGCTCTGACGATTCCGACTGGGACTCTTCATTCGGTTCAGTGGCGTTGGCAAACCACTGGAAACCATCGATTTTGAGAGAGGAAGCCCCCGTTTTATGCCGCTTTAGCGGTACGGAAGAACCGACGGCGTCAGACAGTACAGGGTCAACTTGCATGGGAGCATCGTCTTCTTCGTCAGACCGGTCGAGTCGGTTTTCTGAACAGGAATCATGAGAAAGGTCTTCGTCCAGGTCACTTTCATCGGACGCTACGTGGTCCTCGCTCACAACGCCAGGCCCATCAGCCTCGTGGTGATCAGAAACTGACTCCATTTCATCATCATCCCCGGCAAAGTAAGAAGGCTTTAAACCGAGCGAGAGCTGCTTCTTCTCGAGATCGCGAGAAATAATGAAGGCTCGTACGCGATCACCTTCACGGAACATATGGAGGGCAACCGTAACGTCTGCGTCCTTGTTATCGGAGACCTGGCGAAATGGTTGGCTAGGTTGGTAGGAGGTTAACTTGGTAACTTACCTCAGATTTGTGACATAAGCCACTAATCTTTGAACCCTCGATCTGAATAAAGACGCCATATCGTTCGATGCGCTTGACTCGACCAAGTACCTTCTGACCTTCTCGAAGATCGGTAAAAGCCAGTAAACTGGGTGGTGCGCGTGTCAAGTCACCCGAACGGAAAGTTATCTCGACCTTCCTATTCTCAACGTCCACGCTAGCGCGCTGTTAGCATTTTTGACCAGGCATTCTACAACACACAAACCTCAAGACTCGCCCCCTGACTAACTTGTTCACGGAGAATAGGCTTTTCCAGTCCTTGATGTACTGTCAACGATTATTAGTACCTTAACCGACGAAAGGTTAACTCTAATCGTACTTCATCAAAGAGTTCCTTGATTTGAACCCGAGCATCGACTCCTCTTCCAAGCATCACAAATAATCCATGTTCTGCGACACTCTTGACGAATCCCCTCACGGTGTCACCGATCTTGAGGTCGTCAATGCTGTTTATTTCGCGGTCCACTGGTTCCTTGGTATTGTTCGGTGAAAGCCTCGAAGGGCGCGTGGAAAGGGATAAATGGTTCTTCGATTTATCCACGCCAACCACCGCAGCTTTCAGGACAGTATCCATAGCAGGGAAAGGATTTCCGTTTTCGTAGTCGTCGCAAGTATCGGTTGGATGTAAAGAGCCGGAGATGCGGCTGGTGAGCTTGATATGAGCCCCGTAACGTGTATATTTGGTCACCCGTCCACCAACAATCTGCCCGACTGTGACACTGTCCACAGAAAGTGGAATTTTCTTCAATTGATCACTTTTCGAGTACCCATTGACCACAACAAAGCCTTTCTCTGGGTTGCGAGACACTACGACCAGTGAGGGGATGGAAACACCTGGCTGCAAAGACGTCTTGAGCTCTGGTACGGTGGTGTGCTGGTGGTATGCCAAGCTCGAAAAGGATATAAGTGCCCGAATATCCGACGGCTTCAACGAAAGCACAACGTTTAACTTGTGTAGCTGGGTGACGACACCCTCTACCTTGTCTCCTACAAGAACCCCAGATATGTCCGTCACACTTGAAGTGAACGAAGAAATCGCTTGCCGGATACTGGCGATAATTCGTTGTTCTTCTGAATGCACAGAGATGATGCGCACTTTGATTATTTTTCCAGGTGTGTATGCACCAATTAGTTTTGCACCGGTTTCGCTAGCGAAAACTCCATTAAAGTGACTATACCCACCGTAATTGAAAGATCATACCTGGCCTCCCGTGCGGGTACTTTAGCCTTGACGTTATTAAAGAACTCAATCGTGAGGTACTTGTCCGTTACCCGAAATATAACAGCATAAGTGAGGAACCCGACTTTGGCATCAGAATAACTAGTCAAGATTGGTAACGTAGTGTCCAGCAGTGTCTTTTTTGCCGTCAACACAACACGATTCCGCTCTGGATCGACTGCGAGGACCTTGAAGCCGATAAATAAATAAGAAATATGAGAAGTAACAACACATACACGACATTTTATACTTCTTCCAACAGTGAATTTCTTTGAAGGATGTTTGAGAGGTATATCGGCATAGTGCATTGGCCAGACCACTCCGTCTACGTTTCCAGATATAGACACGAATAACGCAGAAACTGTCAATTGCTTGACCGTTCCCTTCAATATCTCACCGACTTGCACTTCGCCAGCCTGTATGAACCGTTGTTCCAAGATCGACGGTCGCAGGGAGAGCTGCAAGATGCCGTCGAAAGGATAATAGCCAATTACGCGTGCTGTGTGGAAAGTATTTAATTTCCATGTTCCAGATGATGCTGACAGTGAGGGCACGCGTTCATCGGAGACATGTGAAATCTGGATATGATTAGCAGGATGGACATACTGGCTGCTGGGTTGCTTACGTGGACAAATCCTTCTCGATTGGGTTGTATCTCTACGAGTAACCCTCTCTCTGCTTCCACTCGACGGACTTGCACTGAATCTAAGACAGTGCCTAAGGGGAAGGCAATGTGTAGATGCTGGTCTTCCTTTGGTTGGAGTCGAACATGGTGCTCTGCAAGTGTGACAATGAATCGCGGTGGTGTTGTTCCTGGGAGGTCGCATATCACCCTCGTCTTCACTTTTTGCCCTACTTTGAGCGATTCACGTGTGCTAGGCAAGTGAAATTCGTCGATAGTGGCGTCAAAGAAGCCGAGTATTTGCATATTTAAGCCGTTCGGAGCTACGGCAGTGATCAGGGATTGAACTAATAAACCCGGTAACACGGATGAGACATTGGTTACTTCAGATATCTAAGAAAATTGATTTCAACTCTATGAATGGCATAGATTAATGACAGGATTCACCGAAGATGACACAATCACTTCAGGATCGTTGGTGACAGTGCAAATGCGACCGTTCGACGACATTTTAATAACGGAGACATTTATGAGTGCTCCGGGATGGAGTCTTGGATCCTCCGCGCCATTCTTGTGCGCTTCACTAAAA
>JBBPMR010000399.1:6818-22598 GCA_038090415.1 Rossbeevera mucosa | reverse complement strand
ATTTGGCCGGTTCAGGATCCTTATCATTGGGCGGGCGAATGCTGGCAAGACGACGATTCTCCGCGCGATCTGTGATAGCACTGAGGATCCGGAAGTCTTTGACGGTAAAGGCAACAAGGTGTGCCTCTGAGTCCAGTACGATATGGCTGACTTGTTTAACATTGACAAACCCCGGCCGCGCGACCAGATCAATCTGAATAAAGTTGGAGGATCCACGGGGGTGAGTATCATTACTAAGTACATGCTAGTATGTGCTCAGTGAACCTGGAATGACGTGCATCACCGCTAGCGAGGGATGCACAACATCAAGCACGAATTGATATTCCGGAGCAATGATAAATTCGTTTTTCATGACTCACGGGGCTTCGAAGCTGGTTCTGTTGGGGAATTCAACCAACTAAAGGAGTTCATTGCTGACCGTGCAAACACGACCAATCTCAAGAAGCGGATCCACGCGATTTGGTAAGAGCCTAGAAGTACAGGAAGTAGTCCGACGAAGTCAACGAGTTGTTAGGTACTGTATTCCGATGGATAAATTGGATCGACCAATCCAATGCTCCGAGGAAAAGTTTTTTAATGAGTGTGATACAAGAAATGGTGAGATTATTTGTGACAGTATCTTTTGAGCATCTCATAAGAAATTCAAGTGCCTGTTATTGTGTTGTTCACCAAGTTTGATGCATTATTGGCTAGAGTCATTGTCCAGCTATCCAACAATGATCGAAAGTTGCCACGTGAGCAAAAGTTGGCAAAGGCAAATGAGCTTGTAGATGGAAGTTTCAACAATGTTGGTATATGGAGTCGCCTCTCTGAAATGAAGTATGCACCAAGATGCAGTATTAAGATTGAAGGTATAGTACATATCTGATAATGGTACTGTGGAAATGCTGAACAGATAAAATCTGAATGGATAAAAGATATGCACAAGCCAAAGAGAAGTTGTGAGAACCTGCTGGAATGTACTAAAGGAGCTTTGGATGGGGAAACTTTACAAGTGTTATTTGTTACTGCCCAAGGAACAAACATGACACTTTGTATGAGATATGCAACTCAATAGTGAGTACCGGAATGTCCAAATGCATGAGAAAATGATGTCAAATTATGAAAAGTACTGTACAGGTTATTGATAAGTTGTATGAGTCACAAGGTCCAGTGCATAGCCTGGATATTATAGACCTTAAGAAGCTGGCAATGTGGTTTCCACAATTTTGGGTAAGAAGATTAGCTATGAATGAGCATAAATGTTTATTATCCATCCAAATGGGTACATGTAGAGAGTATGTGATTTTAATAAATATCATGTTGATGTATATTTGTATCTAATTCTGCTGGGAAATTTATAGTATGTGAGATGTGCATTGTGGAATGTGGCAGACAGTAGTGATGCTGATGATACCATGTCCATTCATTCACCATTCTGCTCTGCAAATCACAGTCTGTGAGTTGTGCATTGTGGAATGTGGCAGACAGTGGTGATGCTGATGATGCCATGTCCATTCATTCTCCATTCTCCTCTGTAAATCACAGTTGGTGAGTTGTGCATTGGGGAATGTGGCAGACAGTGGTGATGCTGATGATGCCATGTCCATTCATGCTCCATTCTGCTGTGCAAATCACAGGGAGTGAGTTGTGCATTGTGGAATATGGAAGACAGTGCTGATGCTGATAATGCCATGTCCATTCATTCTCCATTCTGCTCTGCAAATCACAGGAAGTGAGTGGTGCATTTGGGAATGTGGCAGACAGTGGTGATGCTGATGATGCCACGTCCATTAATTCCCCATTCCGCTCTGCAAAATACAGGAAGTGCGTTGTGCATTCTGAATTGTGGTAGACAGTGTTGATGCTGATGATGCCATGTCCATTAATTCACCATTCCGCTCTACAAATCACAGTGTGTAAGTTGTGCATTGCAGAATGTGGCAGACAGTGGTGATGCTGATGAAGCCATGACCATTCATTCTTCATGCTGCTCTGCAAATCACAGGAAGTGAGTTGTGCATTGTGGAATATGGCAGACAGTGGTGATGCTGATGATGCCATGTCCATTCATGCTCCATTCTGCTGTGCAAATCACAGGAAGTGAGCTGTGCATTGTGGAATATGGCAGACAGTGGTGATGCTAATGAGGCCATGTCCATTCATTCTCCATTCTGCCCTGAAAATCACAGGAAGTGAGTTGTGCATTGTGGAATATGGCAGACAGTGGTGATGCTGATGATGCCATGTCCATTCATTCTCCATTCTGCTCTCCAAATCACAGTGTGTGAGTTGTGCATTGTGGAGTGTCGTGGATAGTGGTGATGCTTATAATGCCATACCCATTCTTTCCCCTTTCTGCTCTGCAAATCACAGTGGGTGAGTTGTGCATTGTGGAATGTGGCAGACAGGGGTGATGGTGATGATGCCATATCCATTTATTCTACATTCTGCTCTGCAAATCACAGTTGGTGAGTTGTGCATTGTGGAATGTGGTAGACAGTGGTGATGCCGATGATGCCATGTCCATTGATTCTCCATTCTGCTCTACAAATCACAGGAAGTGAGTTGTGCATTGTGGAATGTGGCAGACAGTGGTGATGCTGATGATGTCATGTCTATTCATTCTCCATTCTGCTCTGCAAATCACAGTCTGTGAGTTGTGCATTGTGGAATGTGGCGGACAGTGGTAATGCTGATGATGCCATGCCCATTGATTCTTCATTCTCCTTTGCAAATCACAGTTTGTGAGTGATGCATTGTGGAATATGGGAGACAGTGGTGATGCTGATGATGCCATGTCCATCAATATCAATTTCCATTCTGCTCTGCAAATCACAGAAAGTGAGTTGAGCATTGTGGAGTGTGATAGACAGTGGTGATGCTGATGATGCCATGTCCATTCTTTCTACATTCTGCTCTGCAAATCACAGCGAGTGAGTTGTGCATTATAGAATGTGGCAGACAGTGGTGATGCTGATGATGCCATCCATTTATTCTCCATGCTGCTCTGCAAATCACAGGAAGTGAGTTGTGCATTGTGGAATGTGGCAGATAGTGGGGATGCCGATGATGCCATGTCCATTCATGGTCCATGCTGCTCTGCAAATCACAGGAAGTGAGTTGTGCATTATTGAATATGGAAGACAATGGTGATGCTGATGATGCCATGTCTATTCATTCTCCATGCTGCTCTCAAATCACAGGAAGTGAGTTGTGCATTGTGGGATGTGGCAGATAGTGGTGATGCTGATGATGCCATTTCCATTCATTCTCCATTCTGCTGTGCAAATCACAGAGGGTGAGTTGTGAATTGTGGAATGTGGCAGACAGTGGGGAGGCTAATGATGCCATGTTCATTCATTCTCCATTCTTCTCTGCAAATCACAGGAAGTAAGTTGTGCATTGTGGAATATGGCAAACAGTGATGATGCTGATGATGCCATATCCATTGATTCCCCATTCTGCTCTGCAAAACACAGGAAGTGTGTTGTGCATTGTGAAGTGTGGTAGACAGTGTTGATGCTGATGATGCCATGTCCATTAATTCCCCATTCTGCTCGGCAAATCATAGTGTGTAAGTTGTGCATTGCAGAATGTGTCAGACAGTGGTGATGCTGATGATGCCATGACCATTCATTCTTCATGCTGCTCTGCAAATCACAGGAAGTGAGTTGTGCATTGTGGAATATGGCAGACAGTGGTGATCCTGATGATACCATGTCCATTCATTCTCCATTCTGCTCTGCAAATCATAGTATGTGAGTTGTGCATTGTAGAATGTAGCAGCCAGTCGTGATGCTGATGACACCATGTCCATTGATTCTCCATTTTGCTCTGTGAATGACAGATGGTGAGTTGTGCATTGTGGAATGTAGCAGCCAGTGGTGATGCTGATGACACCATGTCCATTGATTCTCCATTTTGCTCTGTGAATCACAGATGGTGAGTTGTACATTGTGGAATTTGGCAGACAGTGGTGACACTGATGATGCCATGTACATTGATTCTCCATTCTGCTTTGCAAATCACAGAAAGTGAGTTATGCATTGTGGAATTTGGCAGACAGTGGTGATGCTGATGATGCCATGTTCATTGATTTCTCCATTCTGATCTGCAAATCATAGTTTGTGAGTTGTGGATTGTGTGATGTAACAGGCAGTGGTGATGATGATGATGCCATGTCTATTGATTCTCCATTCTGCTCTGCAAATCACAGTTTGTGAGTTGGGCATTGTGGAATGTGGCAGACAGTGGTCACACTGCTGATGCCATGTCCATTCATTCTCCATTCTGCTCTAAAATTACAGTCTGTGAGTTGTGCACTGTGGAATGTGGCAGACAGTGGTGATGCTGATGATGCCATGTCCACTCATTCTCCATTCTGCTCTGACATTACAGTCTGTGAGTTGTGCATTCTGGAATATGGCAGACAGTGGTGATGCTGGTGATGCCATATCCATTTATTCCCTATTCTGCTCTGCAAACCACAGTTGGTGAGTTGTGCATTGTGGAATGTGGCAGACAGTGGTGATGCTGATGATGCCATGTCCATTCATGCTCCATTCTCCTCTGAAATTACAGTCTGTGAGTTGTGCATTGTGGAATGTGGCAGACAGTGGTAATGCTGATGATGCCATATCCATTGATTCTCCATTGTGCTCTGCAAATCACAGTTGGTGAGTTGTGCATTGTGGAATGTGGCAGGCAATGCTGATGCTGATGATGCCATGTCCATTCATTCTCCATTCTGCTCTGAAATTACAGTCTGTGAGTTGTGCATTGTGAGATGTGGCAGACTGTGGTGATGCTGATGATGGCATATCCATTTATTCTCCATTGTGCTCTGCAAATCACAGTTGGTGAGTTGTGCATTGTGGAATGTGGTATACAGTGGTGATACCGTTGATGCCATGTCCATTGATTCTCCATTCTGCTCTGCAACTTACAGAATGTGAGTTGTGCATTGTGGAATGTGGCAGACAGTGATGATAATGATGATGCCATGTCCATTCATGCTCCATTCTGCTCTGCAAATGACAGGAAGTGAGTTGTGCATTGTGAACTGTGGCAGACAGTGGTGATGCTGATGATGCGGTTTTCATTCATTTCCCATTCTGCTCTGCAAATTATAGGAAGTGAGTTGTGCATTGTGAAATGTGATAGACAGTGGTGATGCTGATGATGCCATGTCCATTGAATCTCCATTCCGCTTTGTAAATCACAGTCTGTGAGTTGTGCATTGCGGAATGTGGAAGACAGTGGTGATGCTGATGATGCCACATCCATTCATTCTCCATTCTGCTCTGCAAATCACAGTTTGTGAGTTGTGTATTGTAGAATGTGGTGTACAGTGGTGATGCTGATGATGCCATGTCCATTGATTCTCCATTCTGCTCTGCAAATAACAGAAAGTTAGTTGTGCATTGTGGAATGTGGCAGACAGTGGTGATGCTGATGATGCCATGTTCATTCATTCTCCATTCTGCTCTGCAACTCACAGTCTGTGAGTTGTGCATTGTGGAATTTGGCAGACAGTGGTGATGCTGATAATTCCATGTTCATTCATTCTCCATTCTGCTCTGCAAATCACAGGAAGTGAGTTGTGCATAGTGGAATGTGGCAGACAATGGTGATGCTAATGATGCCATGTCCATTCATTCTCCATTCTGCCCTGCAAATCACAGGAAGTGAGTTGTGCATTGTGGAATGTGGCAGACAGTGGTGATGCCAATGATGCCATGTCCATTTATTCACTATTTGGCTCTGCACATCACAGGATGTGAGTTGTGCATTGTGGAATGTGACAGATAGTGGTGATGCTGATGATGCCATGTCCATTGATTCTCTATTCTACTCTGCAAATCACAGAAAGTGAGTTGTGCATTGTGGAATGTGGCAGACAGTGATGATGCTGATGATGCCATGTCCATTCATGCTCCATTCTGCTTTGCAAATCACAGAAAGTGAGTTGTGCATTGTGGAATGTGGCAGACAGTGGTGATGCTGATGATGCCATGTCCATTCATTCTCCATTCTGCTCTGCAAATCACAGAAAGTGAGTTGTGCATTGTGGAATGTGGCAGACAGTGGTGATGCTGATGATGCCATGTCCATTCATTCTCCATTCTGCTCTGCAAATCACAGCTGGTGAGTTATGCATTGTGGAATGTGGCAGACAGTGGTGATGCCAATGATGCCATGTCCATTGATTCTCCATTCTGCTCTGCAACTCACAGAAAGTGAGTTGTGCATTGTGGAATGTGGCAGACAGTGATGATGGTGATGATGCCATGTCCATTCATGCACCATTCTCCTTTGCAAATCACAGGAAGTGAGTTGTGCATTGTGGAATGTGGCAGACAGTGGTGATGCTGATCATGTCATGTCCATTGATTTTCCATTCTGCTTTACAAAAACCAGTTGGTGAGTTGTGCATAGTGGAATGTGGCAGAAAGTGGTGATGTTGATGACACCATGTCCATTCATTCTCCATTCTGCTCTGCAAATCATAGAACGTTAGTTGTGTATTGTGGAATGTGGCAGATAGTGGTGATGCTGATGATACCATGTCCATTCATGCTCCATTCTGCTATGGAAATCACAGGAAGTGAGTTGTGCATTGTGGAATATGGCAGACAGTGGTGATGCTGGTGATGCCATGTCCAATGATTCTCCATTCTGCTCTGCAAATCACAGAAGGTTAGTTGTGCATTGTGAATGTGGCAGACAGTGGTGATGCTGGTGATGCCATGCCCATTCATTCTCCATTCTGCTCTGCAAAGCACAGAAGGTTAGTTGTGAATTGTGAATGTGGCAGACAATGGTGATGCTGATGATGCCATTTCCATTCATTCTCCATTCTGCTCTGAAATTACAGTCTGTGAGTTGTGCATGGTGGAATGTGGCAGACAGGGGTGATGCTGCTGATGCCATGTCCATTCATTCTCCATGCTGCCCTGCAAATCACAGCAAGTGAGTTATACATTGTGGAATGTGGCAGACAGTGGTAATGCTGATGATGCCATGTCCATTGATTCTCCATCCTGCTCTGCAAATCACAGGTAGTGAGTTGTGCATTGTGGAATGTGGCAGACAGTGGTGATGCTGATGATGCCATGTCCCTTCATTCTCCATTCTGCTCTGCAAATCACAGAAAGTGAGTTGTGCATTGCCGAATGTGTCAAACACTGAAGATGCTGATGATCCCATGTCCATTCATGCTCCATTCTGCTCTGCAAATCACAGGAAGTGTGTTGTGCATTATGGAATGTGGCAGACAGTGGTGATGCTAATGATTCCATGTCTATTTATTCTTCATTCTGTTCTGTAAATCACAGGAAGTGAGTTGTGCATTGTGGAATGTGGCAGATAGTAGTGATTCTGATGATGCCATGTCCATTCATTCTCCATTCTGCTCTGCAAATCACAGCTGGTGAGTTATGCATTGTGAAATGTGGCAGACAGTGGTGATGCCAATGATGCCATGTCCATTGATTCTCCATTCTGCTCTGCAACTCACAGTTGGTGAGTTGTGCATTGTGGAATGTGGCAGACAGTGATGATGCCATATTCATTCATGCTCCATTCTCCTCTGCAAATTACAGGAAGTGAGTTGTGCATTGTGGGGGACAGTGGTGATGCTAATGATGCCATTTCCATTCATTCTCCATTCTGCTCTACAAATAACAGTTTGTGAGTTGTGCATAGTGGAATGTGGCAGACAGTGGTGATGCAGATGATGCCATGTCCATTGATTCTCCATTCTACTCTTCAAATCACAGTCTGTGAGTTGTGCATTGTGGAATGTGGCAGACAGTGGTGATGCTGATGATGCCATCTCCATTCATTCTCCATTCTGCTCTGCAAATCACAGGAAGTGAGTTGTGCATTGTGGAATGTGGCAGACAGTGATGATGCTGATGATGCCATATCCATTCATTCTCCATTCTGCTGTGGAAATCACAGGAAGTGAGTTGTGCATTGTGGAATGTGGCAGACAGGGTGTTGCTGATGATGTCATGTCCATTGATTCTCTATTCTGCTCTGCACATTACAGAGTGTGAGTTCTACATTGTGGAATATGGCAGACACTGGTGATGCTGATGATGCCATGTCCATTGATTCTCAATTCTGCTCTTTAAATCACAGCATGTGAGTTGTGCATTGTGGAATGTGGCAGACAGTGGTGATGTTTATGATGCCATGTCCATTCATTTTCCATTCTGCTCTGTAAATTACAGAAAGTGAGTTGTGCATTGTGGAATGTGGTAGACAGTGGTGATGCTGATGATGCCTTGTCCATTCATTGTCCATTCTGCTCTGCAAATAACAGTTTGTGAGTTGTGCATTGTGGAATGTGGCAGACAGTGGTGATGCTGATGGTGCCATGTCCATTCATTCTCCATTCTGCTCTGCAAATGACAGTCTGTGAGTTGTGCATTGTGGAATGTGGCGTACAGTGGTGATGCTGATGATGCCATGTCCATTCATTCTCCATTCCATTATGCAAATCGCAGAGTGTGAGTTGTTTATTATGGAATGTGGCAGATAGTAGTTATGCTCATTTTAATTCATTCCTTAACTTATTTTACTGCTAACAGCTTGTAAGTTTAAGCCATATGTTTATATTTTCCTTATTTCTTGGCATTGAATTTTCACAATGAATGTACTTTCTTTGTAATGCCACCATTTCCCATTAGCATTATGTATATACATATTTTCAAGTCACTTACATATCTCTACATTCATTGATTCTGCTTATGTTGTTTTCATTGTCAAGTTTATTTTTTACTCATAATTCATTTTATGATATCTCTTTTTATAGACAGTAAGCTAATTTTATCATAACTGTTTGCATCAAACCTCATATTATCATTTATTGCAGGAGGTATATTTTAACAATATATAAATCATTTTCACATCAATGACAAACACTATGCTTTAAAAATTCCATAGAATGTATGTAGTTTGTTTTTGAACACTTTTGTTTTGCTTACTACTCATTCCATTTTAAGGTTGTAAGTTGTTGTATATTCATTTTGGCAGTATATATTGTACAATGACAATACTTAATTATATGTAGGATGTAAGTTTTTGCTAAGTTGTGATAATCATTTTACAGAACAATTACATATTGTTTCAGCCTGTAAGTATCTACCATTTACATATAAATAAATTTCATTCTTGATTTCTATGCAGGTGGTAGATTCATTTAATTTTCCTCTGCCTATATCCTTTGATTTGATATCTTTTCTTTAGATCGTTCATAATAAAATGGTTTGTTAATCAATGATCTTTTATTCCAAGTATAACACTTTGTTATTCAGTCCAACATTCAGATTACAGAATCTTTTGTCTTAAAACTGCATAACATTGTAAATTTGTTATTAACTTGAATTCATATTAAGATATAATTGATGCTACAGAGAAATCTTGGCACTTGGAAACAAATTCTGTTAGCTATGATTGGTGGATATACATTCTCTTTTGATTTTACTTTTAACAAATAAAAATACAAAATAATTTTTTTAATTCATAGACATACTGATCACTCTTGAACATTCCTTCTATCTTTTTCATCAAAAAGACTCTGAGCCACTTCCATCTGCTGCTCACAAATATAAAGCATCAAATATATCCGAGGCTGTGAAGTTAGATATGAAACCAATTTTTGATCAGTATGGCAAAGCATCTGCAAAGCAAAAAGTAGACATGATTTTGAGAGTCATCATGCAGAATAGAATTGGTGTGTTATGTATAGATTTTGAATTTTATGGATTAAGGCTGATTTATGTATGTAATTAATAAATGTGAAAATAATGTTGAATATTATTATGCAGAATAGACTTGGTGTGTGAGTGAGAACACTATAATTCCGTTTTGGTTTTTATATAGTAAATGTTCACACTCAGCAAGTGAAAAGACACATTTTCTGATATAGAAGTACTTGGAATGGCAAGTAAAGAGTAGATGAGAAGAGTTAATGTAATATTGCTAAGACAACACAGAATGTACTGTAGATATAAAATTTTGAATGTACACACTTAGTGAAGTTTTCTCTTCTGTTTCATTATGACATTCTCATTATTATCACAATCATACCGAAGGTATCCTATTAGTTAGAAATATGGGACTGAAATGAAAAAAAAAAAAAAAAAAAAAAAACAGGGGGCAATGGAACCATCTTTGTTGCTCTGTGCCTGTTTTGAATGTGGTTGAGGAATGAGGTGAGCGAAGCGAGCTGAGTTCTAACAGTTGTTGATATGATGAGTGGGGCTGAAATAGAAAACAGCTATAGAGGATCAGCCTACAGCAGACCGTTTCATCATATGACTCATCAGTTCTGTTTCACTTGGTCTGAACAAGTAACTTAGAGTTATGAACCTATTCAGGTTAATCTAGGGTGGATATAAACCCTACCCTAGGGTTTATTTGAAACATTTTCTTTCCATTTACCATCTGTCTTATCCTTCTGGGATGATTATATTGACATATACATTGATGTATACTAGATAGTATGAATACAAGTTGAGCATGCATGAATTGAACAATTTCTGAGACAGACATTGGATCAAAGTCATGTTACATCATTGTGGCATGCATGATGTCCATTCCGAATGGACACTATGCACAGGAGAAGAGCTTGTGTTGAATCAAATTGCCTTCAATAAATCATTATGGCTAAGGCAGGGACTGTAGTGAACACTATTGAGTAACCCTAGAATAGGAGTGCTAGGAGAGGAGAGGGATATAGCCGGCAGTACACTGGCCTGAGGCAAAAGAGTAGTGCTTGAAGATAATGGTAATAACTTGCTGGGGGAGCACTAGGAATTCAGGAAAGGCACTAGGGACCAGTCAATGGCCAGTATAGGCTATGAAGGATGCTAAGAACCAAGAGCAATAGACTGGGGAGTTTAGCTTACAGATGGCACTCTATATATACCCAATGACTACTGTCTACCCTAAAGTACATGCTACTACCATGAGGACCGGGGCTATGTACCAGGTGGTGATCCATGAGGCTATGGCTATATACATGTGTGATGGGTGAGGCAAGGCAGTACACCATGAGGTGTGGGTCAAGGGTATGGCATCATAGATAAGAGATATGAAAGACATATAGTAGCCATGAGGCAGGCTAGACCATGATGTCATAGATAAGGGATAAGGGCCTGAACCATGACTATAGTGAAAGGTGAAAGGGTAGAGGTCCAGACCAGGGGCAGTGCTGTGCTTAGTCAGCAAGGGGCTAGATGCCAGTGGCAGGCGCTAACAAGGCCTGTTAAGATAACTAGAGAAGGGATAAGATAATCGTAAGCGCACTAGTACTCATAGATGGATAGAAGGATACTAGGGGTTCAGATCGGGAACCATAGAGTGGGGTTAAGGTCTAGTTAGGTTGCTGGATTGCACAGTTTGCAACAGGGATGGATCTTATAAAATGGGTTAATTTTACAGTTGAAATGTGGATTACTTAATGGAGCACTAGTATCTTTTCACACTGAACACTTTCTTGTTGATCACAGCAAAGGTAGGGATGGATGATATTAAATGGATTAGTTTCATGGTCAAATTGAATGAAAATGTGGGTGTTATTTATTGGAGCAGCATGATCTTTTTGCACCTAACATTTTCTTGTTGATCACAGTGAAGGTAAGGATGGATGATATGAAATGGGTTAGTTTCATGATCAAATTGGATCAGAATGTGGAATACTCAATGGAGCACCATTATCTTTTTGCACCAAACATTTTCTTGTGGATCACAGTGAAGGTAGGGATAAATGTTGTGAAATGGATTAGTTTCATGGTCAAATTGGATGAGAATGTGGATGTTACGTAATGAGCTTCCTTATCTTTTCACACAGAATATATATTATTCATGTATCTGATGGTAACAAGACAATATTAAGTACGAAATATGTATACAACACAGTGGAACACAGGAAAATGTTCATTGAGCATGTCATATTTCATTTGGAATAGACAACATTCTGGATGGATATGACGAAGAGGAAACTATCATGTTGAGCCTTACCTGACACTTTGCCTTGTTTTCCCCCTCTCGCAGTACTAATATCACTTCCAGCACAGTTGGCGGCAAGAGATCCACAACCATGAAGTTCCAAGATTGGTTGGCCTCCGATGGATGCTGCTTGGGCAGCAGATTCATGGGGAATTGAAGCATCAGTGCGATCAGGCATTGAATATTTGAACTCAATGTCATCATCGGCGACACTTGATAAAGAGAACATAAGAGAGGATGAGGATTGAGTGGGATGGACAGGTATAACAATAGGATTAGGGGAATTGTGTGACACACTGAGGGCCACCCGCTCATCTTGCTCTGGGTCATTTTGGCCACCCAGTGTGCTCAATGCCTTTAAGATCAGGTCATATTCATCACCATTGTTGCAAGCAAGCATTTCCATGTTTAGTGGAGATGTGGCACACATTGTGGTGGAAGTGGAGGTAGAGGTGGCTATTATGGTAGAAGGGCCCAAGACAGAATGAGAAGTGACTGACAGGTTTGCAGTTTTGTGAGTCAAAGCATTGGCTGTCTCAGTATCAGCGAAGGAGAGCATAGCACCTGTGGCAGGCATCATTTTCTGGATTTGGGGTTTCTTTGGCTTTGGCATGGCTTTGGCATGCTTGTGTTCTTTGATGACTGACCGACTGGACATGTCTGAATGCACTTGACAATGGAGGCAGATTGTTTTCCAGGCAAAGCAGGAGATAGGGGAACTGGACATTTCTCCCCTGGTTGAGGGGATTTGATGGTAGCATTGATGATGGGAGGGATTTTGGAACTGGGTGGCTCGCTGTCGTTATTGGTGGATTTTTCACTAACAATGATGTTGATGAATTCTTACTGTTCATCCTGGACTAGTACTGCTTTTGCTTTTTGTTCCACTTGGTCCGGGTAGGAACAGGTGTATCCTTGAGAAGAAGGTCTTGGAACAAGGAACAAGGACTAAAGAAGTCTTGAGGGTCGAAGGGATCAAGATGACAAGGTTCTTCAAGGGTTGAGGGATCGAAGACAAGAGGCTGTGAGCGACAAGGACAACCTATGCAGCTAAGTTAAAAGCTCAGAGGTTGAAGCGTCCTTTCAAGTGCAGGACAAAGTCACACAGAGGGTTTCAAGAGCAAGGGATATATTCCAAGACATATCTAGGAGGATACTCGAGGAGGTCAAGGTTAAAGAAAAGTAGAAGCGATGTCAAGTTGCTTATAAGTAGGAAAAAGAACAATAAGAACTGCAATAATTGGTCAACAAAATGGCACCATAGAACCCAGTGGAATAGTGTGGGAAGTGTAGGTAATCCACAGTAAGGAACCATAGGAAGCTGTGGATGACTAAGTATACATGGAAGCAGTGATAGAAAAAGGAACATAGAGAGCGAAAGAGAGAAAGGAAGAGAGAAAAGAAATGGAGGTCTGTATGAATCATAACACTTTTCCCTTGCACATGGGTTTTAGCAGGGCCTTTTCTTTGCCTTTGGGCTTGGGAATGTCAGCCTCACTCATGACATCTGGTGTTGCACTTCCTGAGATGGACATGAGATCGTCATCATTATCATTGTTTCCTTGAAGGAGATTTCCTATCAATGAGTAGATAAACATCAATAAGTAATAAAATGGAAAAAATCCCTTATGAATTTCGGGTGATGCAGCAATGAAAGCCAGATAAATTTGCCCTTTGTCAAAGCTGATATTGTTCAGAAAGACATTGGGAGTTCCTATTGCAATAAAGCAATAAACATGGACCTATTTTGACTGGAGGTAGTAATAGATCCACCCACACAACTACTCATCATTAAGTGCAGACCAAGTTGTATCCTTAATGTATATCAATTGATGTCTGAATGATGAAGAAATTACTTACTATCATGATGAGAATATTCACACAGGTTAAATTAAGTTTAATGACACTGACATTTGAGAGAATGAGAATGCAAGGACCATTTGTTTGTGTGGACACCCGAAACGACTTGAGGGCTTGTAAGCATTGTTTGATGGTCAGTTTCCCATATAATTTGACAGCCTTGATACCATGAAAGTTGAGTAACTGAAATGTGAAATGAGTGCAAGGAGTTATCTAAGAAGATGTATACATACATCCAAAATCACTGGATTTGAAGACAGGAATGCAGAATAGACAATGATGTGGTCACATTCATGATATGTGGTATTGTCGGGTTTGCTGGTGGGATCTATAACAACTGTGCAACCAACATTGTCACCATTTTTTAAAATTTGCAAAGCTTATCAACTGTCGGATTGGAGATGGTATTTGATGATGTGAGGAAGAATGTCGAGTTTCATGGTGCATTCATGACTGCTTTTCCATGCATCAAGTGACTTGGGTTTTTGCCAGATATTGCCAAAGCTGGAATTCATGTGAAGATGGAGCATTGAATGACAAAATGAAATTTGATGTAGAAATTCTAGAATGAAAAATGAGCTACTGCATATCAATAACAAAAAGCAAGCATATCCATCCTGGATGGATGTGTGTGCATGACCCAACTAAGTGAAGATGGCAGTTCCTCTGGTTGGCCATATATAGGGCAGGTGTTACAAACCTCAGTGTTCGGTAACCTAACTTTGCTCTAACCCTAGCCTATGGTCCTTGATCCGGAACCCCAACCCTATCCTCACATCCGAACCCTAGTGCATATTTTTATTTTCTTGTACTAGTATTGACACTTTCATAGTTAGCGCCCACCATAGCACCTAGGCATTGTTTAGCGCCTATCACTGGCCTTAGCGCCCCTTGCTGACTAATCATTGGCACTGCCCCTGATCTAGACCTCACCTTTCACTCTTCACATTGTCACATTGACATCATGGTCTAGGTCCTTATCTCTTATCTATGACATCATAGTCTAGACTGCCTCATGGCATCTTCATGGTCTGCTTCTTGTCTTCTCTTGCTTCTTATTTAATTACCGCACCTCATGGATCATACATGGCAAACTGCCTTGCCTCATTGTTGCATCATGGTACATAGCCTTACGCCTTATGGCGTACACATGGTCACTTTAGGGTAGACATAATTACATGGTCTGTGCGTGATCCTAGATAGTATATATACACAGACCACTTGAGAGCTAGACCCCATCTAGTTCTTTTGGTCATTGGCATTGCAAAGTGGTGCCTGTATAGGACCTAAGCTTCCCAGACTATTAGGACGGTGATTACGAGCTTTTCACCTTTATCCTTGAGTCTACTTGTTTCTACTATTGGTGCATATCGTTGCACATACTCCCCTCTTCTTGCTATGACCCTATCTTAGGGTTATCTCGATTGCTCACCACTAGCGTTCACTACAGCAGGCACAATGGGTGAGGGTCGATCATGTCTTCATCACTGTCTGTCTGGGAAGGACATTTCCAGATGAAATGGATATGAAAATAAAATATCAACTTACTTTGCGAGTATCTGCTATTGCAACTGGATTCTCCACAATGATATCCTTGGTGAGACCACAAAGATACTGCATTTTCCAATCATACATTTGTACCTGCAGATCGTGTTCGAGATAAGGATGCATGCCGAATATTTTCTGACCAGCATTATCAAGTGAAGGCAACCTTAATCACAAGGACTAGGCACCTCAACTAAAGAGAAGAAAGAATAGAGGGAACTGATTAGAGGGAATCCAACCAGAATAAGACTAGCTTGTTCAGTTGCTGCAACCAAGTATTTATGCTATAGGTACATGCGCACAGACCAAGCTGTGTCTGACACTATCTACTATATCAAGGTATATACATTCTCACAAGTGTGAGAGAAA
>JBBPMR010000398.1:0-22627 GCA_038090415.1 Rossbeevera mucosa | reverse complement strand
GTGTGAAGATGAGTCAGAATACTGCGGATGAGTAATGGTTACAAAGAAATGAGTCAGCATGAGTAATGCGCAGCATTGTGATAAGTAAGCAAATGGAATGTCATAGAATGGAATGGAAGGAGATACGTAATGCGCAGCATCGATGAGTCATGGTGACTGCGGATGAGTCAGGAATGAGTCATGATGACGGATGCAGATGAATAAGCAGTCTAGAGCTCAGGGTGCAGGGTAAGACCCAAAGGGGAATGAGGGTGTTGCCAGAGCGAAAGGAAAACACCAGAGATGCTTAGGAGTGCAGGTGGATAGTGAGGGGAGTGGACAGGGTTGCCCAAGTGAGGCTCGAGCATAGGGACTTGGTGGTCTGGAGTGAGAGTCGAAAAGAAAAGAATCGAGGGATCGTAATATTACCCCTCTACTATGTCCAAGCTACCAGCAAAGGACCAGACCAGGTAGCGGTCAAGGGAGGTAGAGATCAACAGGAACTAGTGCGGAGCACGCATCCGAGGACGAGTCTTCAAGACCAGTGCAAGGAATACAGCCAGGGACATAGTTCGAGGGTCAGAAGGAGAAAGCGTCGAGAAATGATGATATCTCAAGAATGGATGGGGTGATCGGGGCGATCAGTAGATTGATGGAAAGCGGGGAGCGAGATGGTTCGATTGGTAGCAGAAGCAAACGATCCGGCAGAGCTGATCAGGAGATATGAGCGTTTCAAGTCAACGAGGAGGAGGGGAACATGGGAATGATGGTGGAAAGTGGAGCAGTTTGGGATTCATGCTTGGGAAGGGAAATTTCCAGCAAAGGGGTATCAGGATGAAGATAACAGGGACAAGGGACCAGGAAAGGATGAGAGTACCGAGAGAGGGACTTTAAACTGCAGGTAGCGCTGGCAGGTCAGCGGTTCTCAAGCGTACAGATCAACGATGGTAAGGGCAGGAATGGTCCTTGCAGAACGACCAGTGCATCTGGGCATGCTTCTTGGTCTTGGGGTCAAGGAGGGCATAGGAGCGGTTGAGGCGAGTGAGGTAAGGAGATGATGGAATGGTATCTAAAGGTGAGGAAGAAGAGTTGGGCGAAGAAATAGAGGATGGAACAGAAGAGGTAAGTTCGATGGCCATAATAGAAGATAAGTTTTGAAAGGGTTATGAGCAACATTTTGTTTTCTTTGGTGGAGATGGTGGTGGTACTGGGGAGAGAGGGAAGGCGAGGGGATGGAGCTTTTTATAACCAGAAAGAAGGTCTTTCGCGTGCCACAACTCCGATTCGGCAATCCACGAGTCTTCTTCGGCAGAATATCCTTTCCATCGGATCAGGAACATGCGGCGAGACGGGGTTCCGCGGTGGCGTAAGATCCGTTCTATTTCGTATTCCTCTTCACCTTCTATAAGTTCCGATGGTGGCATAGGGAAGTTTTTCCCATGGACGGGGTTCTCGTGGTAGGGGGTGAGAAGGGAAGCATGGAACGTGTTGTGGATCTTCCATGTTTTGGGGAGGCGAAGTTTGTACGTAATTGGTGATAGAACCTTGGTAATGGTAAAGGGTCCTTCGCATTTAGGGGCGAATTTTGTGTGAGTCATGGTTCAGCGGAGGTTTCTTGCCTCGAGCCAGACTTTATCTCCGAGGGCGAAGGTTATGAAGCGATGGTTGGAACGGGAGGCCATGACTTGTCTGGCAAGCTCGTGGGAGGCAAGGGCTTTGTCACAGGCGGCTGCCAGGTCTTTAAGACGAGTTTCGACAGCAGGGATATTGGTGTTGGGGATAATGGAAGGCAGGGCATGGGGTTCGAAGCCGAGGATCAGGGAAAAGGGAGATTTGTTGGTGACGGAGTGGGGGCGGTGATTGTGTGCAAATTCCACGTGGGAGATCAGGTCAGACCATGAGGTAGGGTTATTTCTGCAGAAGATGTGGAGGTAGGTCTCGACTTCTTGGTTCACATGCTCAGTTTCTCCGTTGGATTGCGGGTGGTAGGTGGTGGACAGGGAAAGGTCGTAGCCGAGGAATTGTTCGAGTTCCCAAGTGAAGGCGGAGGCAAATTGTGGTCCTCGATCAGAGATAATTTTGTCGTAGAGTCCGAATCGTGTGTACACTTTATGGAAAAAGAGGGATGCTACACCCTCGGCAGTGATCGTTTTCTTTGTGGGGCAGAGAATTACCCCCTTACTAAGCCCATGGTCGACCATGACCAAGAGAGAGTCAAAACCGGAGGAAGCGGGAAGGTCGGTGATCAGGTCGCAGGAGAGTTGTTGGAATGGCTGCGAACAGAAAGACTTAATAGGGGTGAGCGGAGGGATAGTAGGGTGAGTATTCACTTTGTTCTGTTGGCAAAGAGTGCAGCCTTCCACATACTTCCGTACGAATTGGGCGAGGCCAGGCCACCAGAATTCAGCAGTGACAAGCTGGCGGGTTTTCAAATACCCAGGGTGACCAGCCGTGAGATGATCATGGCAACGTTCAAGGATTGAGTGGCAGAGGGAATCGACAGGAGGAACATATACACGGTCCCTGTAGGTAAGTACACCAGCCTGAAATTGCCAGTCGGAGAGACAAGACCGAAATGCAGGGGGTATTTTCCCATCCAGAGCTTGGAGGGCCTGCAAAACGAGGGGATTGTCCTTCGAGGAGGAGGCAATAACTTCGTTTAGTGTGACGTTGATGAGGCGTACAAAGAGGGAGTCTGAGAGGAGAACTGTGTCGTCATTGTCGGAGGAGTCAGGGCAAAGGTCGGAGCGCCAGGAAAGGGCGTCGGGGCCAGCAAGAAGTTTGCCGGCAACATGCATGATTTTGAGGTCGAAGTCTGAAAGGTCGAGGAGCCAGTGTGCTTGCTGATGGTTTAAGTGTTGGGCCTGTCGAAAGTAGGTGAGGTTTTTGTGGTCTGTGAAGACCTGTACTGGGAAAGGAGAACCATGGAGGTAGTGTCGCCATGTTTTGAGTGCACGAATGATAGCGAGGAGTTCTTGATCATAGATATGGTAGTTTCGTTCTGCAGAGGAGAATGTTTGGGACAGGTAGGAACAGGGATGCCAATCACCATTTGAATCGGTTTGAAGGAGGATGGCTCTGGTGGCATATTTAGAGGCGTCCGTGGCAATGGCAAAGGGGGCAGAGAGGTTGGGAAGTCGGAGGATAGGTTTCGAGAGAAACAACCATTTGAGTGATTGAAATGACTGGTTGCAAGCAGGGGTCCACGACCAGGCAAGGTTCTTTTTGGTGAGGTCTAGAAGGGGATGAGCGATGGTAGAGTAGTCTGGGATGAATCGGCGATAGAAGTTTGCGAACCCTAGGAACAAGCGAACTTCTTTGACTTTGGTGGGTACTGGCCAGGAAGCGATTCCGTCGAGCTTGACTGGGTCCATTGCAATCTGCCCAGGTTGGATGATCATTCCGAGGTATTCGACTTCCTTGGTTGCAAAGTTGCATTTGGAGAGTCGGAGGCGGAGGTCAAGTTCCTGCATCCGTTGAAGGACATGCTTGGTTCATTCTGTATGGGTGACATCGTCGGGGGAGAAGATGAGTAGATCGTCCATGTAGATGATCAACCACCCTTCAGCGATCATGTCATGGAAAGAGTCGTTCATAAAGCGTTGGAAGGTGGCAGGGGAGTTACATAGGCTGAAGAACATGATGGTTGGTTCAAAAAGACCTTTATGGGTAATGAAAGCTGCCTTCCATTGATGCCCGTCTTTGATTCGGACATTGTTATATCCCCAACGAACATCGAACTTAGTGAAGACTTTGGTGTCCTTGAGTTTATCGACGAGGTCAGAGATGAGCGGGAGAGGGTAAGTGTCTTGAAAGGTATGTTCGTTGACGTAATGATAGTCTTGACAGGGACGGAGTTTGCCATCCTTTTTCTTTATGAAGAAGAAAGGAGAAGCTTGTGGAGAGTTGGAGGGTCGTATTTTCCCTGAGCGAAGGTTTTCATTGAGGAACTCGTCGGTTGCCTTACGTTCATCAGGGGATAAGGGGTAAAGTTTTCCAATCTTCGGGACGAAGGATTCGTCGAGGTTGATCTCGTGATCATAGGAACAAGAGGGGGGAACGTGGTCGGTGGAATCTTCAGAGAAGACAGAGGCATAGGCTTTATATTCCTCTGGGAGGACGGGAGGTGGTTTTGTCTTTTCAGCAGCGGCGGCGAGTTCGGTGGAGGATGTAATTTTTCTACACAAAGGAGACCCTAGGGGGGCAAAGCGACATACCCCCCGAATGACACGATTGATGGTTCTGTTCTCCTTAGCTCGAAGGATGTAGTCATGAGGGTCGCTAAACTCCAGATAGGAATGGAGACGATCCTGAGCATCAGGAGTAACAGTTGTATGACGCGGTGGTTTAAAGGGGGTAATGGAAGGAGGACGAAAGCAAGAGTCATGTCGGTGGGAGTCAGCGACATAGGTGGTGTATAGGTCTTTTGACTGGTCACAGGATTCATCGATGAAGAGTGTTTGGGCTTTCCAATCGATGACGGAGTTCATAGAGCGGAGCCAAGGGAGGCCCAGGATAAGGTTTTCCTTGCCGCAGGACATGACATGGAAGAGGACTTTCTGAGAGATCCCTTCGATGTTGACGTAGAGGATGCAAGTATGGCGGATTTTGCCATTCTTGTTTGAGGATTGGTCAACGTTTCGTACAAGGATAGGAACGTCGAGTTTCGTGGTAGGAAGTCAGTGCTTTCGCACAAACATCCAGTCGATGCAGGAGATGTCTGCACCGCTGTCCACAAGGGCACGGGTGTCAACGACTTTCATAGTGTGCGAGGGTACCACAAGCTGCAGGGGAATGCGCATGGATTTAGCAGATTGCGATACTATTACAGGGGCACACGTAGCACTAGGAGATCCTTGCATTGATCGAGGTCTCCTTTTCAAAAATCCCATGTGGTAGCGGGGGCAAAGCGGACTCTTCCAACCGGTTCCTCGTCATCGTTACTTTCTACTTCTTCTAACTTAGGGAGGTCTTCTTCGACACATTGGACCTTTTTCCTGGGAGGTTGAGTTGCGAAGTTGGGGCAAGCAGCGTTGGTATGTCCAGGTTTCCAATAATGGAAGCAGAGTCCTTTCTCAATGCATCGTTTGCATTCTTCCGGAGTGAGCTTTCCTATTTTAACAGTGTCAACATCCATAGCATTCGGGTCGCGGGTAGAGGACGAGGCGGTCGGTTGAGAGAATGAGGTGGTGTTGCGGAGAGGGTTATGAGAGCGAGAGATTACGAGGTTGGCAGTGTCCCACTGGGCTTGATATTGAGTGGCTCGTTGGTACCATTTGTCGATGGTCTTCGGTACGGTATTCATGGAATAGATGCGGCGAGTGAGCGCGGGGGGAATGCCAGCTCCAAAGTAAGAGATGAGGACATTGGGGTCGACGATCTTGGCTTGGGCAACATTGTTGCGGAACTGGGCAACGTAGTCGGTAAGAGAGGGTTCATAAGGGCCGCCCTTCTTCTTCTGAACCATCCGCTTGGTGGAGAGCCAAGCAATGGCGTTGTTGACCGAGTCGTGGTGCTTAAAGGCAGCTTTGAAAAGTTTGACAAAGTCTTTAAAGGTTCCCATCGTGATATCTCCATCATCGTTGATGGCGTTTTGTCGAAAGGTCTGAGCCCAGGTAGAGGCAGATCCTTTAGTCATAAATGAGAGGGCGAATGCGACTTTCTTCGCATCGGAGGAGTATACTTCCTTATTAACTTCAAGGTAGAAGTTAACCGAGGTAAGCCAGGGCATGGACTTGGAATAAGAGCCGTCAAAGTGCTCAGGGGATGCGATGCGGAGTTCAGTGGGTTTAGACATGGGGGGTGGTCGGGTGGGAGTGGGAGAAGGAGGAGTGGGGTTGGGAGGTAAGGTGAGGGCCGTCCGCAAGTGGAGGGACAAGGACAGCATTTGATCCTCGTCTTCAGGTGAAGGGATGAGGACGTCGGGCTCCGAAGGGTTTTCTTCGAGGCTGGAGTGAATCGAAGGTTCAGGCAAGGTTTTGATAGGATATGGGGCAGAGGTTTGCCACCTTAAGCGACAGGGATCAGGGTTACGAGGAGGGCGAGAAATGGTGGGCGGTTCACAGCGATGGTGACCATAGGAAGGAAGCTAGATCTTTTGTTACGCTTGGCCCGGGTAGGGACGAGCGAAGCCTTTGTTGGACGAAGTTAGACGAAGGCAAAAGGTACCGCTTTCGGGTAGCGGTCGTGGTTGTCGTTCTATTGATTGTAGAGACGACTGTGAACACAATCAAGTGAAGTGTCACAAGTCTTAGCGTCCAGTCAAGTGTAGAACGAAGACACACAGAGATTCACCCAGTGAAGGGAAGGGGTAAGGTAGCCTAGACTAACAAGAGTATGGAGGTACAAAGGAGATCTAGCTTAGGGAATATGGACAGTATGGAAGGGTTTATATAAGTACAGGGAAATGAAGATGACTAATCAGATGGAACACCATGGAACATGGTGGAAGGAAGATGAGTAATCCGCAGTGTGAAGATGAGTTAGAATACTGTGGATGAGTAATGGTTACAAAGAAATGAGTCAGCATGAGTAATGTGCAGCATTGTGATAAGTAAGCAAATGGAATGTCATAGAACAGAATGAAAGGGGATATGTAATGCGCAGCATCGATGAGTCATGGTGACTGCGGATGAGTCAGGAATGAGTCATGATAACGGATGCGGATGAATAAGCAGTCTAGAGCTCAGGGTGCAGGGTAAGACCCAAAGGGGAATGAGGGTGTTGCCAGAGCGAAAGGAAAACACCGGAGATGCTTAGGAGCGCAGGTGGATAGCGAGGGGAGTGGGCAGGGTTGCCCAAGTGAGGCTTGAGCATAGGGACTTGGTGGTCCGGAGTGAGAGTCGAAAAGAAAAGAATCGAGGGATCGTAACATCTTGCCCATATCACCGTATAGAAATCCAATAGGATCTCTAGTAGAGACTTACTAGGAAGATGAGCAGTCTGTTGTTGAGGCTAAACCGAAGTTATCTTATCTCTGATGAGTGTAAAACAACTTAGGTATTAGAGGGGCTTAGATATCCCCTTATATACTATAGTACATGTTTGTATCTGTGTATACATAGAAGGTCATAGAATGTTCTATAAGTGTCATGTGATATAGAGGAGGAACATTCTATAGTATTCTATCCAATAGCTAATAAGGAGCAATAGTGAGCATCAGTCAGCATGTGCTGCGGATTGCTAAGTGGATGAATAATATATGAGTAATATCGATAATGTAATAAAGAATCTTCTAAAAGGAAATAGAAGATTACATAACAAATAGACTCGGTCTAGAATTGATAATGTAAGATTACCAATTCAACACTCGGTACCCTCGTCATCCCTTGGTCCTCTGCTCCCTACTACCTTCATTCTCACCACCTCCTTTGCTGGAAACTTCCTCTCCTGAGCATGAATCCCAAACTGCTCCCCTTCACATTATTCCTGCTCCATGTCTCTCCTCATTGTCGACTCGAAACGCTTATATCTCCTGATCGGCTTTGCCGGATCGTTCGCTTTCATTACCAATCGAACCATCTCGCTCCCCACTTTCCATCGATCCATGGATCGCCCCGATCGCCCCACCCCTTCTTGAGATATCGTCATTTTTTTGACACCCCCTCCTCCTGATCCTCGAACTATGTTCCCCGCTGTATTCCTTGCACTGGTCTTGACGACTCGTTCTCGGATGCGTGCTCTGCACTAGTTCTTGTTGATTCCCACCTCCCTGGCTGCTGTTTGGTCTGGTCCTTCACTGGTAGCTTGGACATAGTAGGGGGGTAATGTTACAACCTGTCTTTTCTTTTCGGCTCTCACTTCGGACCACCAAGTCCCTATGCTTGAGCCTCACCAGGGCTACCCTGCCCACTTCCCTTGCTTTCCCCATGCGCTCCTAAGCATCTCTGGTGTCTCCCCTCACTCTGGCAACACTCTCATTCCCCTTTGGGTTTTACCCTGCACCCTGAGCTCTAGACTGCTTATTCATCCACATCCGTCATCATGACTCATTCTGACTCATCCACAGTCATTCTGACTCATCCTGACTCATCCGCAGTCACCCTGACTCATCCGCAGTCACCCAGACTCATCCACAGTTGTTATGACTCATCTCTGATGCTGCGCATTACGCGTCCCCTTCCATTCTATTCTATGGCATTCCATTTGCTTACTTATCATAATGCTGTGCATTATTCATCTTCTTTGTAACCATTACTCATCCGCAGTATTCTGACTCACCTTCACACTGCGGATTACTCATCTTCTTTCCACCATGTTCCATGGTGTTCCATCAGCTTAGTCATCTTCATTTCTCTGTACTTATATAAACCCTTCCATACTGTCCATATTCCTTAAGCTAGATCTCCTTTGTACCTCCATACTCTCGTCAATCTAGCCCACCTTACTCCTTCCCATCACCGGGTGAATCTCTGTGTGTCTTTGTCCTACACTTGACTGGACACTAAGACTTGTGACACTTCACTTGATTGTGTTCACAGTCGTCTCTACAATCAATAGAACGACAACTGCGACCGCTACCCCCAAAGCGGTACCTTTTGCCTTTTGTCTACCTTCGTCTAATAAAGGCTATGCTCGTCCCTACCCAGGCCAAGCGTAACACCCATGGCGTGGATGAGATCTACTGGATGGGGTGAGGGAGGACAGAGAGAGGGAGGAATGCATGGTGATCGTTGCCTCGTTGTCAGTATCGTCAGTCGGCATGTCGCCCATGGCATGGATGGGACAGTGGAGGGAGCGAGGGAGAGACAGAGAGGAGGAACGCATGCATGCAATGTTGTCATCGCATTCATCATCATGTCAGGGAGATGGACTCGACATTGTTCAGATTGGCAGCATAGCTGTTGCCGTGGCTGTCGAGTTGTTGTAGTGGTGGAATCAGTGTGTGCATGTAAATACTTCTCACCTCGAAGTTACTTGAACTTTGCTCCACTCGCCGCAACGTTGCTCTCCCCTTCTCATTCTCCAACTGAATGGCTCAGGGGTGACACAGCACTAAAACTAGTGGTGTCCTGTGTCCCCCAAACCCATATCACCAAACGAGATTGATTGCAAAAGAAGCACTCCAGATCACCGAAATGAGCAGCATTGCAGCTTGTTGTGCTTTCTAGGTCTTTGTTTGTTTATGGTCTAGATTGCAGTCAGGTAGGGTCTTCACTCTCAGATCCTCTTATCCATCAACGTTACTTTCGCAATGCTGACATTCTAGTATTGTTCTGCAAAGGCGGACTCTGGAATATGTTTATTAAGTGTAAGTTAGGTCAGATTACTGCAAATCGGCACTGGTTCTATATAATTTCTGACTGCCTCGCAATGGTCAGACTTAATGGACTCTAGATTCCATGCCACTAGCACACCAGATTCAAACAACTTCAATATATCATTGTTCAATGGCAGCACTGGCGACCTCTTTAACATTGAGGATGGTACGCGCTCGATATTTCACCCATGCCTTGTTCTTATGTTTCCCCAGGCACGATGCTCGCGCCGTCTGGGACTCCGAATTGGCCTTCTGATACCGTGATGGACATTGTATCTACTAACCCAACGATGTCTCCGATTCTCACCAGCGACATTGTAACTCTTGAACCAAGCAGATCACCATCGACTATATTTTCAAGCCCATCTATTTCCACAACGTTTCAGAATACTGCTGTGGTGGAGACGGAGGATGCTGATTCCGATGACTCGGATGTTGAAGATCTAGTCAACTTAGAAGATCTTAACTCGCCTCCACTGGAGCAGTCGGGTAAGTGTTCACGTGGTTTTGTCGCATGCTATTGACATCGTTTAAATAGTGAGCTTGTGTCGAGCCCTTTCGTGCCATCCTGATGCCTTCGACTGGTTTCTCATCCGGATCGACACCATCTCCATTTTCACTCACTACTTATGTACTACAAACTGTTCACCTGGAAATGCGACTGGGTCTCTCGTGTTATGCTCCATCAATCAAGCCGTTCAGTTGATTCGCCAAGTCCAGCCCTCCCCGCAGAGATGGACCCCACAGAACGGTATATTGTTCATTCTACTGAAATATAGCAAGGCTAACGAGACCTTAGTGACCATCAGATTTCAGGACAAAATTTGCAACACCAGCATGTCGAATGCTGTGTTTCGAGTCGCTTTCAAGGCAGAGGTACATTCATTGGATTATTTTCTTAGGATTGTCTTATCATTCAATCAGATTGCGATTATGAAGCACAAGCTTCTGCAAACGGCATATGATTCAACCTGTAGACTTCTGGTACCTTCCCACCAGCAACTCGACCAGTTAGAATATCCGCACATTGTACTTCTTAGGAGCCTCGACGACACTGAGACTGCGTCAAACTGGAGGGCACTGGATGGGAGTCTCTCATGGGATGATCGACATGGCTATCAATTGTTCCACATTGACATCCTCAATAACGACAGATCTCTGACAGTAAGCAATGTCCATTCATTCCGAGCTACATCTGAGCTACTACTTGCAGATCATTTGGTTCGGATGACTGGAAATTCGGGAATTTCTGTCTCACTTCTTTCATCAGTCACATTCAGTTGGTTTTATTGAGGTCTATGAACGTGTTTGGAACGACCTTGGTTTTGACAAGTGGGTCAAAATCAGTTGTGCAACTGATGCCATGCTGGCATTTGGGTTAGCATGGGTAAGTTTTTCTCTTACATAATGCGTACTCATTTCATTGCAATCTTCAATAGATCATTGCAGTGATAGATGTGGATGTGTTACACAACAAGTTCTTTATGGAAAACATGATGACTAAACACCGTTCTGAACACTTCCTAGGGATCTACAGGAGAATCAAGGCCTGGTTTGGGGCTTTGAGGGATCTGGCAGTGCTGATTCCAGGTCTTAGTCTGGAGTCCAGAAGACAGGCGGTGGAGGCTATTAGTAGAATCAGTGATTTGTCTCTTTCTGACCTCACCAATTACGTTCAAGTTAGTTACTAGATTCCATGACTCGGACGACTGTCGCAAAAACAATTGTAGATTATCAGTTATACTCAATGTGTATGGCAGAAATGTTCATTTTGTGGTTGCCATTATCTCAAGAGTGTAAAAACATTCACTTCGTGCTTGTACACTGGCATGTGATTGACCTGGCATCTAGCAGGTGACCAACGTCCAGTTTTCTGCCACAGATATCTTTGACTGGTAAAAAGAGTACAGAGCACCCATCCGGAAGTTTCAAAATCTGCACATGTTGTGACTCGGGGCCTCTAGCATCTAATTTCCATACTTTCTGCCCACTGCTGCCAGTGTGCAGGAATTCGATACTGATACCTAAATACAGCCTACAGACTTGATCTCGATGGACCACCACTAGCCTGAGCAAGGGCTGACTTGGCAAAACTGCAAAACTGCATTCCAGGCTCAAACTCCAAATTTGGACCAGACATATTCGGATGTCTACCAATTACAGGCCAAGACAGGGGACAACGCGCTGCGCTCAGTCTCATCCGTGAGCCGCACTTGAATTCATGTCATCATGGATCAGGACTGACAGAACCCAGTACACCCATGTCATCATCCACTCTTCTGACGAGCGCTATTTCAAGTTCGTAGGTTGTGGTTGCTCTTTCTGAACCGTCGCACATTGGTGCATTTGCAGAGTTGTACGCTGGGTTGACTGGCATACATGTGAGTGGTACCGTGATCCTGCACGTCTCCATGTATTGATCTTTTATGTCTCGGAACATGGAGAGGAGCAAGGTTTTTGTTGGCAATGACAAAACCTATACAGGAATTGCACTAGGTCACCCACAATCAAAGCAGAACTCAAGGGGAGGGACTTGTTAGGTCGGGAATCAACCAGAACAGACTAAGGAGTCTGACTGGTGCTGCATTCAATATATACTTCGGTACACATGTTCTACATGAGGCGTACATTAGGGCAAGCGTGGGAGTAAGTCCCACGAGTGTGAGATAAAGTATCTATATAAGGTTATAGTACCATGAGGCTACCATGCGTCAAGCATGCACTAGCCATGAGGAGCACAGGTTATGTGATCCGTGTGTTGACAATGAGGCAGAGCTGTGTGCCATGCTGAGGCAATGAGTTATGACATCATATGACATCATGTTCTAGACTATTGTGACGTCATAGGTTCTAGACCTCAATCACATGACTTGATAAGATGACTGCAAGCGCTAATCTAATAAGATAAGATAGGCACGCACCTAGATAAGATGACTCGAGCGCTTAAGACTTAGGTCAAAAATGAGGGTCATAACATCACCCCCCAACTAGGGTTGAGATTCCAGATCAATAAGAACAATTGCAAGTACGGCACCCAGAAGCGCAATGCACAGGGACAGAGTTCAATATTCTGTAGAACCAGAGGTGAAGTTAATGAGCCGACACCCAAAAACCTGATCGAAGAGACCACGAGAGATTTTCAATCAATGAGGAGCATTAGGGAATTTACGATGAAATTCATCAATCGCTTCCTTAGCATTTCCCAAGGACGAGGCTGCTTGCCAAGTATGCTCGGACTCATCATATCCTTTCCAGTGGATGAGGTATTGGAAACCACGACCAACAGGTCGAGAATCCACAATGTATTCAATCTCTTATTCTTCCGATTCTTCATCATTGACTGTAACAGGACCAGGATGGACAAGGGGTTGATTTTCAAGTGGTTCCACATGTGGTTTAACACGTGAGACATTAACAATTGGACGAGCACGGATAGTTTTGGGGAACAGAAGTTCCACTGCATTGCTATATGTCTGTACTACTTGATAAGGTCCAATCCATCTTTCTGTAAGCTTTTTCAAAGGTTTATCAGCAACAGCCAGATGTTCAGTGGATAACCACACGAAGTCACCAGGTTTGTAACCAGGTGCAACTGATCTATGCTTATCTGCCTGAAGGCGCATCTTTTCTGTATTTTTCTCCATGTTTTCGTGAGCGGTTTTCATATCAGCAGCGAAGTCATGTGCTGCAGGGCTCTTCACAGATGTGGGTTCAAAACCCATACGAGGACTGTATGTTTTCGTCAATTGGAACAGCGAGAATTTTGTAGACGATGATTGTGTATTGTTAAGGTTAAATTGAGCTAATGAAAGCCAATCTACCCAATCACTTTGTTTCTTGGCAATGAAGAGTCTCAAGAATTGAGCAAGTTCTCTATTGACACATTCTGTTTGTCCATCTGTTTGAGGATGATATGCAGTAGACATCCGCTTCTCGATTTTTAGGAGTTTCAATAAATCTGTCATCGTTTGACTCACGAATTGCGATCCCCTATCTGACACTATCGAGTTTGGTAAACCATGGTACTTCCACACATAATCTCTATATAATTTGGCAGTTTGTAACACCGTAATGGTTTTGTTTGTAGGTATTAAGACAACTTCTTTTGAAAATCTATCTACTACTACCAATATGCTATCTTTTCCTTTTGAAATCGGAAGACCGGTTATAAAGTCAGTGCTCATATCCATCCATGGTGCTTTTGGCACTTCCAGTGGTTGTAGCTTTCCAGCTGGAGCTATATTTGTGGGCTTCATACAAGCACACCTATCACATGCTTTACAATATTTTTCTATATCGGATTTCATCCCAGGCCATTTATAGTAGCAAGATGCAAGTTCGAGTGTCTTTTCCAAGCCTTTGTGACCAGAAATTGGATGATCATGAAATTGTGTCATTACTTCCATGCACAATTCACTAGGTACCCATAACTTTCCATCATAACACCATAATCCTTCACGGAGAATGGATCCATCAGGGTGGTTAACCCCAGCATGCCAATATTTGATTTTATCAAACAAATCCATTTCTTGTTGCAAACGCTAGTCATCACTAGTTCTTTTCTTGTTTTAGCGCCGTACGTGCTTATTTCTTTTCTTTCTTTTTGTTGAAGTCCAGAGCGCCATAAATGTAGTACAAGCGCTCAGTCCTTTATCTTATCTTATCAAGCACTGCATTACGTAATGTGATGTCACTATGACATCAGCATCTAGACTCACACAAAGCCTCAGCAAGGCATGCTTCTCTTCCATCCCGCATAGCCTTAGCCTCACCTTAGTATCATGGTAAGAATAGCCTTGCCTCACAGTAGACACATGTAGTATAGCCTTAGCATAGCATTGTAACAGTATATATACTTGAATGCAGCAACGGAACAAGCCAGTCTTGTTCTCGTTGGATTCCCTTTACCAACACTTTCTCTCTCTTAAGTTAAGTTTGAGTGCAGCACCTACACTTGCGTCAAAGGTTGCCTTCATTTCTTCTATAGAACATATACAAGATTCAGGGATGAACACCATTTGTTTGTTGTCGTGTTCTATTCCCTGTCAATGATCTTCTCGTTGGAATAAAGCATCTGCTTTTCCCATAGTGGTTCCTGGTTTGTTGACCAATATGTAATCGAACCTAGAGAGATATTGTGCCCATCTAGCTTGTCGTCTATTCAGATCTTGCGATGTCATAAAGTATTGTAAATTTTTATGATCTGTCCAGATTTCAAACTGATGTCTAGCACCTTCGAGATGGTGACGCCATTGTTCTAGCGCCAGTTGTATTGCTAACATCTCTTTATTGGCTATCGAATAATTCCTTTATTCAGGTGTCATCGAGTGCGACATAAATGCTACTGGATGCCATTTGTCTTCTATGATCATTGACAATATGTCTCCTGTTGCAAAATCGGAGGCGTCACATTCTACCCTATAAGGTGTTGTATCATCCGGATAAGCTAATACCAGTGCACTAGTAAATCTCTCTTTCAATGTGTCAAACACGCTTTGTGCGGCAGATGACCAATCCCAAGATTTGTCTTTCTTTGTCAATTCATGCAATGGTCAAGCAATAAGCGAGTAATCTGTTGGCTAAACCTAAGAAACTGCGAACTCCTTTCACATTGGTGGGAGTTGGCCAAGATGCAATACCATCAAGCTTGTTTTTACTCATGGTGATACCATCTCCTGATACATCCATGCCTAACATATCCACTTTTGTTACTTCAAAGAAGCATTTCAAGGGTTTTACAAATAGATCATTTTTGCGAAGCTTTCGAAGTACTCTTCGTACAGCTTCACAATGTTTCGCTATGTCATTGTGCTTTGAAAAGATCAAAAGATCGTCGATGTAGATTATCACAATGTCATCCATATCAGAGAATATTTCATTCATCATCTGTTGGAATGTAGCAGGACTGTTGCACATTCCAAAGAACATTATGGTAGGCTCGAAGGCCCCTAAATGACAAACAAAGGCGCCTTTCCATTCATCGCCTTCTTTAATATGGACATTGTTATATCCCCATCTAAGATCCATCTTGGTAAACAATTTAGCTCCTTGAAGCTTATCTATTATCTGTGAGATTAACAGCAATGGGTAATTGTTTTTAACCGTGCCCTCATTCAGATATCTATAGTCCATGACCATGTGCTTCTTTCCATCCTTTTTAGGAATGAAAAAGACAGGAGATGTCTGTGGCGATTTAGAAGGTCGAATATAACCCTTCTTTAACTGTTTGTCCATGAAACTTTTGACTTCATCCTGTTCCGCAGGTCCCAATGGGATCAATCGACCCTTTTTCGGTATGAAATTGGGCTTAAGATCCACTGCATGATCCCAAGCCTTTCTCTGTGGCAATCGTTCGGATACTTTCTCTGAGAATACATCTAAGTATTCATGATACTGCTTGGGAACTAGTTTGAACACATCTTCGTATTCAACTTTTTCATTGACGGGGAAGTTGTTTACGAGGTTGGCAATATGATACGCTTGTTCATGTTCCTCTTCAGAGGAAAGCACCATTTGTCGCAAAGATTTGCATGAAGCAGGGCATCTATTGAGCTTTACAGCTCGTATAGTCCAATTAATATCGGGATTGTGGTCCCTTAACCATGTGTAACCGAGGATCATTTCATTACGTCCAAGGTTCGTCACATCTGCTGTAACTTTCTCACTATGACCCATATAGTCGATCATGAGATCTGTTTGGTATGCAATACCACCAGCGATGTTTAGAGTGCCATGCACGTTGTAGACAGGAACGACTAGCTCTAGGGGCTTCAGAGGAATTCTATTTCTCTTGGCCCACTCGGTGTCTATAAATATGCCATTGGCGCCACTGTCCAGTAAGGCATTACATGATTTTTTTGTGTGATTTTCTATTATATTGATTTTTAATGTGATCTCCCGAAGAGGCTTTAGTGAGCGCACTCTTCTATCACTCGGGTTGTGATCAGGAGAACTATTTTTTTCTTTTATAACAGAATTAAGTACCCTTTTACTGGGGCCACGCTCAATATGAGACGCTGTTTCGGTTTTGTCTGTAGGTAGGCTACCACATTGTACAGACGAAATAAAAGGAGAAACAGAACTAGAACCAGGAACATGACTATCTAATATTACATTGGGATCAAGAGAAGAAAAAGAGTTAAAACAGGAATGAGCAAAATCAAAATGAAACGAGCTAGCACTATCTAGGCGTCGAGCTCTCGAAGCGGAGTTATTATCTACTAGCGACAGGGAGGGACCCTTACCTGATAGGGGTTCCCTTAGACTTTTCCCAAAGCTTCATGTGTATCTAAGTATGCCCTAATGGCATCAAGGTCCATACTATCTAAAGTAGTTCTAGATGTACTTGCCGTGGCACTTGATTTCGGAGTTTGCTCTCCGGTGGCTCTAACTTGTTTCCCTCGCTTCGAACACGTTTTACAGTGTCCTTCGCGGGAGAAGCCATATTCTGCACATCAAGTAGATGGTGCCTTGCAATTTTTGACCATGTGGCCATCCTTTCCACAGTTATAACAAGATAAGGTTCCTGTGGTTTGAACCTTTTTGACGTCAGCGGTGGCTGCTGCAAACGACTTTGAACCTCCTCCGAATTCCGAGGGTTCTTCCCATGTGTGGTGGACGACATCCACTTCCATGGCATTGGGATCCTTTCAATGACCCTTTCGGTATTCGAAGGCTTCTATAGCCTCTGTGTAATGTTGCAATGTGACCACATAAGTAGCCACTGTTTTTCCGTGTTTTCCATCGATAAAGATTTGCCGGACTATGTCTTGTCTAGCATTCTGCTCTAATAGGGCAATGCCCATGTAATCTCCACACTGAGCATCGTCGTGGAGAGCCATCCATTTGGTTAGAAAAACCTGCATCCTTTCGGATGCTCCTTGTTTCAACGCCATGAGTTTCCTCAAAGTGATGTCCTTGTGATTCCCTAAAGAGAATCATCCTTTTAATGTTTCCATTAGTTCTTCATAATTGGGGTACATCACCAAACACTGATATTTGAGCATTTGATTACTGTTACAAACCTCGTTCTTAAACCTAGCTTTCAAGCGATTGTCTTATCTTATCTTCGCGCGCGTCAATCTTATCTCTTATCTAAGCGCCCGATCTTATCTTATCGTGCCACGTGACTCGAGTCTAGACCCATGACATCATAGTTTAGAGACCAACACCTTGTAATCGTCAGGCAGTGCTTCTCTTCCATTCTTCACTGCCTTGCCTCACCTTCATAGCATGTAACTTGTCCGGCAGTGCTTCTCTTCCATTCCACACTGCCTTGCCTCTCTTTTGTAGCATGTAACATAGCCTTAGACATAGCATTAGTATAGCCTCGTCCTCATGTATAGTAGTATATACAATGTCAGACACCAGCCAGACTCCTCAGTCTGTTCTGGTTGATTTCCGACCATCAATAGTCCCTCCTCTCTAAGTCTTGACTTTTGTGGGTGACCTAGTGCATCTCCTGTATAGGATTTGTTGTTGCCAACAATTACAGGTCCAGCTACCCGCACCATTTTTATCTTCGGCTTTCACCGAACCTATTCTTGACAGAGTGGCCAAGCATTTTTCCTTTTCAGAGGGGTAGGCCTCTGAATTCATTTCAATGAAGACCCCCATCTTGATGGTCCATTCCTCAAAACGGTTGTAGGATCCATCATAGGTGCCTGGATTGGGCACAACTGAAATTTTCTTATGCACCTTGACTTTGGTGCTACTACTTCCGCTTGTTAATGTGGCTGCCATGTTTTCGGCGGCGACCGCTTGGATTTTGGCCTGCCTGGCCGTGGTATTCAATGTGTTTATTACCGTGTTTTGATCAGATATCTGCTGCTGCAGCGATGCGAGCAGAGCAGCGAGGTCTTGACTCGACATATTTTGTGAAGGTGGGGTTGGGTACGAAGTAAGGTGAGGTGTTTTCTATTTCGGGGCAGGGGTGGTCGTTGGGATTGTATTCTGGGTGCCCTTCTGCTGGGAGTGGAGGATACTGCAATTCGGGGGTTATGGACTCTTCTTTAATTGGAGTGGGTGAGACGAGGCGGGCGAAGTTTACTGTATAACAGTAATTCTTGGAATAGGATGAGGAAGCTATTTTGATGACGAGGTGAATCTCACGAAGAGTCCAGCTACTTGAATACTAAACCTTCTTTTCTAGGGGGATCTCACGAAGAGTCCTTCTCAACTAGAAGCGAATCTGTAAATGCAATATGGGTCCACAAGTCCCAAAATGCTTGTTGGCACGAGTCGGAGGAACCAGATTTGCCTGGCTTTGGCACAGTTTTAGTACTGCAAGACTGCGAATTTTATTTAAGATAGAAGAGATCGCGATTTTATCCTTTGAAACTATCCACGCGGTGGGCTGCTCCCTCTCGAATGAGGACTAATAACCCACGAAGCGAACATGTATAGCTCTACTATGAAACACAGTTTAGCCTCAGTTGTGGTCTGAGCAGGTTAAGGTTCCTGATCTGCTATCCAAGCACAGTTGTTTTACTCCCAAGCGGAGTGGACAAGACCAATAAGGAAACGGCACGATAAGGACCTCGATAAGTTTGATGGTTGTGACACGTGTACCGGTGTCAGGTGAGGTAGTGAAGAAAGAGTCTGTTCTTTTGTTGGCAATGACAAAACCTATACAGGAATTGCACTAGGTCACCCACAATCAAAGCAGAACTCAAGGGGAGGGACTTGTTAGATCAGGAATCAACCAGAACAGACTAAGGAGTCTGACTGGTGCTGCATTCAATATATACTTCAGTACACATGTTCTACATGAGGCGTACATTAGGGCAAGCATGGGAGTAAGTCCCACGAGTGTGAGATAAAGTATCTATATAAGGTTATAGTACCATGAGGCTACCATGCGTCAAGCATGCACTAGCCATGAGGAGCACAGGTTATGTGATCCATGTGTTGACAATGAGGCAGGGCTGTGTGCCATGCTGAGGCAATGAGTTATGACATCATATGACATCATGTTCTAGACTATTGTGACGTCATAGGTTCTAGACCTTGATCATGTGACTTGATAAGATGACTGCAAGCGCTAATCTAATAAGATAAGATAGGTGCGCGCCTAGATAAGATGACTCGAGCGCTTAAGATTTAGGTCAAAAATGAGGGTCGTAACAGTTTTGCAGTCGATGGCAAGCACCATCCAAGCACTGTCGCCTGAAGAGGAGATCCCACCTGTACTTGTGATCGTGAGCCCCATCGTCGAGAAGTTCGAACAAGCTTTGGAGCCATCTGACTCGGAGTCCTCGAGGGTAAGTGTTCGTGGGACGTTTTCGTTCCTGGAAGCCGTTACGGGTTACTTTTAGCTTTCAGAGGAAGTGCTCGCTGTTGCCATCAATCTACTCTAAATGCTGTCAGGCGTAGCAAAGGGGCTCACCCGCACCGCAGATTCGCTGCTCATCATTAACGAATTGCCATTGGAGCGGGCCGAAGCGGAACATTTGTGGTGGGCTCATGATGATTACAGATGGTCAAACTCGGGAAAGCTTGTTCACAACTGTGAGGAATGCATTCGAGCTGTGGTCGACAGATACGAGTATGTCTGACGCGAGTCTTTTTACACATGTGGATAGGAAGACAGGTTGACGGGTTGACAGTTTTGACGGTGTACACGCAACAACAATGTAGGCACTTGATGAGTTCCTGCGCTCCATCACATCCTTGCTGAGCAACACCATATTGCTGTCTGTCCCACCAGGTCCGCTACTGGAATTGATATGTATTGTGTCGCAGAGACAGCTGGCTGTGGTGTGGCTCTCGCTCGTGAACATGCTCGTCATCTAGTTGGACCCACCGATTATGTTTATGATTTTGACACTGAAGTCACTGCCAAGCGTAGAGAGGATGACGGTTGTGGAACACTGTCTGTTCTGCTGCAGACGGCATTGTCAATGCTCGGTCCACCAGGCGCTGGAGTGGTCTTTTTGTGCCTTTCATGGTATTCCTTAGTATGATACAGATTTAGTGTTCTATTTGACCTGACAACAAGCCTCTCTCTGTTCTTATCATCATATGGTACCCTGTCACAGTACAACATTTTCTTCAAGACTGGTATAATGATTTATTCAGAACATTACCCAGGGATGAGTGTGTCTGTTGCACTTCCGAGCAATTCTGCAGCTTGCTTGTGGTCACCATCACTCAACGACATACCAGTGAGTAGAAGGTGTATTTGAGCATGAGCACAGCCATAGTATTATCATTATCATCTACAGTGGCAATTCTGGTACTCACTTAGTTGGACAGCAATGCACCGTGACATCGCCTTCTCATCGACAACATTAACCAATCTTCGACCCGCGAAATGGTCTCATCATGTTGTCCACATTCGAACAGTAAAGTTACATACTCGGTGAGTCACTGAATACCCGCGTTCTCCCATCCTTCTGATCACTACCAGTAAAGTACTGTCTGGGACAGGCAGAAATTTGTGCTCTGCTTGCAGAGGACAGTTGCACATTTGCTCAATATTCTTGCTAGCGATGTGCTGGAGTATATAAGGACCATGTTACAGGCCATCTCTGAACCCGTAGAGAGATATATCCCTTCATCTTTCCTAGCCCTTAATTTCCGCCCCCATGCCCACTGAAAGTTCAAATCGCAGTGGCTCCAAATCGCTGGCAAATGGAAACAAACGCCCCTATACAAACACATTGGAACTAGGGCCCAGGAAGGGCCCGTACGTATGTTTCTCCATGAATCTTGTCGCTAGCTTAAATGAGTTGTTAGAACAACGCAGGATCCTCTTGTCCATCATGGGTGCCACTTCAGTCGTGTTGTGCACGCCTTCTGCAATGTCCAAATGTTGATCACGAATGGGATTGCAATGCTTTCCGAAAGCGAAAATCTGGATTCGTTTACTGTACAGTAAATCCGATATTTTCAGAATGTTGTTGTCAAACTCACAAAAGCTTTCTGTTCCAGGGAACGGAAGGAATTTGCAGCTTTCCGTGAGCTACTCTGGATGGTACCCGGATTCAAAGCTCGCATTATGCAGTCGTGTGAGGATGAAGTCATACTTATTGCTGACCTCGTGAGTTTGCTCTGCTACTAAAGTCACTCGACCATTGACATTGACATTGTAATTTGCCTAGATCCAAAAGGGGTCTGGTGGCGTGAGAGCCAATGATACCAAAGGGATGAAAAGCGCGATCATCGACTGGATCACGCCCAAGGGCCAATCTCTGAATCCCCACATACCACGGAATGTGAAGTCGGAGTGTGGCTTCAACCACGAGCGCACCGGTGCCCTCCTTTGTCCGGCTGGTCTTGATTGGGTGAGTTCTGAGTAAGTGACAAACACAAAATTCACAATGTCCCCTCACCTGGTGCAGCATCAGGACCAAGCTGATCACTGGGCAGATCCAGCCTGCTGGGGATCAGTGGTCCGTGTTTCTTTATGCAAACTATATCTACGATGTCGAGGATCCATGGAATGGCCTCCTTTGAAGTGGCCTTTTGGTTTCGGTAAAGTGCCAGCTGCACTTCGAGGACTCCTGAGACCTCACTTTGTTTCAGGCATACAAGCACGTATTCACTTCACCCAGCTCCGTTGACCAGGAACCCAGGGCTACACAATCTGGCAATGCGCGAATCCATGGAATGCGAAGTGTCACAAAGGCTTCTATAGCCTACGTGGCAACTCAGGTAATACCTTACATCCTTAATTTTTCTTGTATTGATTTGTTGGATGCAGGCCCATTTTGTGCTGACCTCCACGCAAGTGTTCTCCTGCACTGATCACATGACTGATTCTGAGCGCTTTTATAATTCGGTTCTCGAACTACTTGATGATCCTGAGGAAAAGGAAGAAGTCGATCAACTGATTACTTGGTGGAATAGGTCAGTCGGCTGAAAATTTTAATGGCGATTCATTCCAGTCACTGATACAATTTTACAGGCAAATCTTTCCATTATATGTCGATGCTGACCGTTTGCCATTGAAGGATAGTGCCTTAGCATGGATTAGACAAAAGCGCGCAGCATATAGAGCATTTAGGGAATCTGAGGTGTGAATATCCTGATAAGTATTTAGTAGGTAGCTACTATTTAGGAATGTGCTCGATGCACTCGAAAACATAATTTGCACATTATTTCTGCCAAACTTAAATAATTGAATAACTAATGATGTGATATTTCTCTTTCTGTTTGATAAAATGATTACATGATGTAGCATGGTTATGTTACATAATAGATTGAACTTGTGGTGTCTGTCTTCCTTACTTGTATGATTACATGTAGCATAGGTTGTGATAATAGATTGAGCTTGTGGTGTCTGTCTTCCTTATAGACCTTGCTTGTATGATTACATGTAGCATAGATCATTATAATAGATTGAGCTTGTCATCTTTGTCTTCCTGACCCATATGATTACATGTA
>JBBPMR010000397.1:0-21243 GCA_038090415.1 Rossbeevera mucosa | reverse complement strand
GACTGGGACGATGCGCATTCTGAAGCTGTGGTACAGATCCTGCGGACTACGACTTTTCTGAAACGCGCGCGATCGCGATGTTGGACGATCACGCCGATGACTCGGATGCCAGTGAGCCTGCGCATAACGAGTCAGAGCGTACCTCCGAGAATTCTCCCGACTTTGAGAAGCAACCGAAGATAGAGTTTTCGAGTGATTCGGACTGCCTGACAGAACACGAGGAAGAGCGAATGGCATCACTCAAACGCGTGTTCAAGAGGGCGTTCATCTATTCGACTATTTTTACGGTAATTGTAGTCATCATAGGTGCGCTTTTCTTTTTTGGACGAAAAAATATATATGTCGTAAGTAACAACGTTTGGTTAGTTCCGGTGCCTATGTTTTTCTCGCACTACGTATTTAGTCGAGAGTTTTACACGTTCTGGACCGCCTGCTCTATGTGCGTGTCGTTTACATTGCTTGCGCCTATCAGCTGATCTTTGATCCACAGTATTTGGGCGTTTGCGAGTGGGACGTTTTGTATTATTTTGCCGTTATGGGAATCGCGGAGGGAGATGGGGGCGATATTGAAGGCTGCATACCGTCTTAGCGTCGCACGCCTCTGAAATGACCGCGTGTACGTACTACATTGAGGATGGCAGGAGTCAAGACAATAGGGACAATAGAGAACGCTCTGACCTTTAACTTTGCTTTTGTCTTGCACACGACCAGCGCTTCGGCCCGCTCTTATTGTCTTTTGTGGGGGCGGGTCCGAGGCCTAAGGGGGCATGACCATATTAGAAACGTAAAGGGGGTCGAATGCCTCTAATGGCGTAACCTTACGTGATTGCATGACCTTCCACTCTTTTGTCTTTGACCATTTGAGTCGAGCCTGCGACATCCGCGCGGGTAGAATGGAACGTATTTATGACGCAGCACTCGGGTCGTCCTCTAGCCAGCCTGCAGGACACCCCATCCTAGCCACACCAGACCATGAACGCATTTGGTGCTTTCCCCAACGTCGTTCGCCCCGAGGACTTGCAACTGCGCACACACATTTCCAGGGAGTCAGAAACAACCGCAGCCCCTACCCTATATACCGCAGCCAGTAGCACCCCCACGCTCCCACCGCCCCGATCGCATCACTCCCCGAGGCAACTCGACGATGAGGCGCTAGGTGAATTTTTCGGAGGACGTGGACACCGCACGCGGACGCAACGACAGCAACGTGATCATCGCATTCCCCCGCCCTATTCGCCAGACTGGGACGGCGAGAAGCTGCCCACGTACAGCGTGACCTCGCTCGACACTGAGCCAGACACGTTTGCACGTCATCTGTTCAAATACGGATTCCGTACGTGTTCTGCCATCCCTCCCTGCGCGTCGCTGACCGCGAGACAATGACAGTCTTTCCCTTCTTTTGGGTCATCGGGGTCTATTTTTTGTTTGCACCCATGCGAGTGTCTGCAGATTGGCAGTCGGACCGGACATGGGAGGATAAGGAAAAGATACTCTCTGAGATGAGAGCGACGGAGAAGAAGTGGGCCAAGCGGTGTCTATGGGCACTTCTTTTGTTCATTGCAGGTCTCGCGATCGTGGTCGCCGCCGTGGTGGTGTCCGTGAGGCTAAGACATTGAAGTGGCTGGTCCCCTTCCTCTTTATATAAATATTCTTTATACGCCTGACATGGAGTCGATCGATATACAACATTCCTTACCTGTGTTGAATTCTTGGGCACGGACAATGTACCATAGAAATTGTATTTATACGATCCGGAGCGTGGGATATAATCTTTATCCTCCTCCTTGACCACAATCTGATCAGATGGTAAACTGTGAGCGCGTTACTCCGCTTCACGTGCACTCTAAATACAATCACCACCAAAAGTCGCTGATCTGAAAGCTAAGGCCGAGAAAGCCAAAGATGCTACCGTCAGCAAAGTGGCGAACACGCGCGACCGATATTCGAGCACACCGTCCTCTCGAGCTAACTGGGATCCCAACTGGAAACGGGCGGCGCCACCATTGCCAGGTTCATCTCGTGTTGCGCAGACGGGCCCTCCGACTCTGCCAACGAGGTCGCGGCCTGACGTCACAGACATAGGCACAGCCCCGCCGACAGTCCCTCGCACTTCACGACCGAGCGAGGATATGCCTCCGTCACCAGCGTATGCGCGGCTACCCCCTCCTCCGAGACGGGCTGCTAGTGGGTACCCGCCCAGCCACGGCCGCGAGGCAGCAGACAAGATTGACTGGGCCAACCTGGGGAAAGAGGACAAGGAGGTGTTCTTTGGATGGCTGGATGAGTTTTTTTCGCAGTACCTAGGGATTGCGGTGGGCACACAGGAGCGGGGATCAATGCCTGCCTTTGTGCACATGAGAGCTCCGGTGAGGAACCTGTCCTCTGCTAGGAACATCCTGTCATGTGTCATGCACGTCATCTTAGCCATCGGTGAACAAGACAACGCGACCACAAGATTGATGCCGTGTTTGTGAATTGCGAAACGATGACGGAACAGCCTATCTAAGGCGTGCGTAGTGCATACATACACAGTATGTGAGTAAAGTAAAGCTGCCGACCCATCATAAATTAGTCCACGACGTGGGACGTGACGTGTAGTAATAAAGTCTAGGGATGCGTAGAGTGGGGATCAAGGTCATGAGCGAGAGCGCCCACGTCGGGGTGTCTCGTGTCGTGATGGTGTCTGGAGTATCTTAATGCGGTGGTCGTTCGCAGTCTGGATGCCGCGTTTGGAAAAGGTTCTGTATCCTGCGGTCTTCAGTTACGACCTGGATACCAAGGGTCATGATGCATGCATGGTGGAGGGGCGAATGAATGGACGAACGGCAAGGCAGCCACAGTTTTGAGCGGTTTTGTGCATATGGGCTTTGCTGGTCTTGCAGTGTGGGGACCCACAGTCCGAGACCAGGCCGGTGAAGTAGCGCCCGTGGAAGTGCTGTTAACGCGGTAAGGTGACAGCGTGGGTTGTCCACATGAGTAAGACTTACGCCGCAGCCTCTGTAATAGTCGCCTACGCTGTTATGTCATGAGCGACGAGCGTGAACACCATGGACGAGACACGTACATTTCGTGTTGACACATGACGAGAGTGGTAGTGGTGGTGGTAGCGCGACGGAAAGGCTTGCTGTAGAATGTCAGGGTTTATATCTTCGTAGTGAACCACCGAAATTTCGAATTGTGACGGAAGTGGTGTCAATAAGCGGCGGATGAGCGAATCGACGGTCCGACCGAAACTCATCGAGTGAATGATCTCTTTCTTTCATGTTCAATCACTTTCATTTCAGTGAACTTAGTCGCTCGCGTGAGGTCATACCCCAGGTGCGTCATCCGGAGCGGAGCGGTGTGACCCCTTTCAGTCGGATCAAATTCTACAATACCGGCGACCACAATAGCAAGGCGGACTCGAGTGAGATGACGAAAAGGTGAGCGCTCGAGCTGTTTCAGCCCAACTCCGAAATGTTCGGGCGGAACAAGACCCGTCTCGCTTCACTCCACCTCTGACGCCGGTGGGTCACTCCAATCCGGAAATGATGACTGCCGGTAGACCGGTCTGAAGATCTGCCCACCACACATGACGTTCTAAGTGGATGTCTACTGGGGACATCATAGGGCGATCAGAGCGCACACTTTCTCCGCGGACTAGCTGTGTGCTCCGCCAATCACGATTTCAATAGGTGGATCATACTTATAGTGGTCATCACCCAACTTGAAGTACCTACGTCACCCCCCACTCTCACTCTTCCTCCGCAGGTTGGTGGCAGATGGTGGAGCAATAGGTGGCGGAAGGCTTGCAGCCGAGGAGCGACCGCCCATTCATCACAAGGAGAAGCGCCGCAGAAGAGCGGTGGCCGCAAAAGAAGACAACGAGCGCTCCGAGATGGATACAAACTTGTACGTGTCATGTTTAGCATCGGTTTTGAAATACGCATTTGGATGTGCTCGTTTTCGTTGACGTATAGGACAGCGGAAATAACGTCGACTAACTCGCACTTCAACCACGCACGGAACTACTCTGGCCAATGGCACATTATCTTTTGGAAAATGCGATATTGAATGTGTGCGGTGGCAGCCCAACAGGGAGGAGGAGGGTCAAGGGTTGGGTTACCAGTAGTATATTGGCACGTTTCAGGGGCCACGACAACTCGAGCGGTGCATGCCGCAGTTCCATCTCTTCTAATGGCAAGTATCAGCAGGAGATTATCAGCCGCTGCGTTTCTCCACCCGCCTACTACAACGAGGCGCCAAATAGAAGCATTATCGTCAACTGGATCGTTCAGTTGATTGTGCCTAGGACGTTTTTGCTTTTCGCCACAACAGCATGCGACAACCGCACGACTGACTGCTGTACTAGATCGGCGTCATCCTGGACAGGACCCTTCAAGACACGTGCATCCGGGCCATCCGGACTCCCGGCTGCCTCTTCTCCGACATCCGGTTGACCGCCTGACGCCCGTTGCCTCGTTGACGCCAAGTTGGGGGCAACAGCCGCATAAGTAGCGAAGACGTATCAAAATGTTATTCGCCTGACCGCGGTGATTTTAGCATCTTGCAAGCAGGAATTTGTATGTAAAATCTACTGTTACGAAATGATTTTCTCTGATTCCCGAGAAGCTGTCTTCGCAGGTTCCCTGAATTCTACGGAAGCAACGTTGTAGAATCGAATATCAATCCCTTGATGAACTCGAGGGGTAATAGCGCCGGTGCGTTCTCCCTTCAGTCCCGCATTTACTCAGGCCCATCAGGAAGAGACACTGGAAGTGAATACCCGTTGGTTCCGATTGGTTCATGTCTACCTTCACTAGCCGAAAAAGGCTCGACCCCGTGGGTCAATTTGCACGCGTTCACAACGCGCAGCTTCTTTCAGCTCATCGACGCTCATCGTGTCTGAGGCGAGTCCGGCCCCTATCGATATTGAGCTATCGTGATATCCGATTATGGGTACATGCAGCAACGGCCTTTTGATCCTCGTGATCAGGCAGCGAGGTATAAAACGTCGACAGCGTGCTTGTTAGTCTGTCAGTCAACACTCGCTCCCGGATCTTGCCACTTCTTCTATCCTTTTCCTCCTCTTTGTCACTACCATGTCCTTCACGCGCAGGTCTCTGCATCAGAAACAGGCTTCTCTCACCAAGGGCTCACCACTTTCTGCGTCTGCAGAGTTCACCGCTCGGTCGATGGTGACCGAGCAAAGGACGAGGACGGTCTCAGAGTATGGCAGTAGACCCATCACCCCCATCATCATGGAGACCCGCACCGTCATCCAAAAAGAAGAGTGGCTCGAGGCCGCTCGTAGAAGCACCGAACACTTCAAACGACACGGTTCACCAGTCCCTCTGGTTTGGGTATGTGGATCTTAGGCGTCCTGTAATCTCTGACTTACGTTTCATGCTGTCAATTCCAGGTTTTGACTGAGGGAAATGAAATCCCGGACAACGCCGTTCCATTCGGTGAAGACCGCAATGGATGCACCATGTACATCGCGCGCGCCCTCTTAGAGGGCACCCTTCGTGAGTAATCGGTGACTTCTCCCACATGCATAAATGATTCACACCGATCGGCAGACATCGGAAAAGCGAGCCCCCAGTTCTCGGGAGCTGTGATTGGATATGCCGGCAAAGAGCACATCGTGAGTGCATCATGTCTCCGCTCAAATAACTCAGGCTGACTTTTTGCCGCGACGGACAGATCACCCACTACGAGGTTCTCGTCTGTGCTTCACAGCTTCGTTGGGGTTTCCCTGCTTGTGGATCGGAGACGCATCTCACCCAGGGCACGGTCGTCCTTGCTCAGCAGCAGCGCCTACAAAGACAGGCGAACAGGTCTAGGCTTCGTGATGGCGAGCCCGACTCACTCAATGTTACCCTCGTCGAGAGTGACATCCCACGGTACATCCCCGACGAGGTTGTCGTCACCACGGACAGGGAGGTCGACCTCCGAAAATTGGCGTGAGTATCTTGTTGACGACGTCCGTCGTCGGTTTGTTGATTTGTGACATAGTGAAATCAAGACTGTCATTGTCATCGATGATTCGCTGTCCGTGAGTATTCATCACTTTTTTTGGTGCAATTCGGACAGTTTATTGATGCTTCCTGCAGATGCAAGAGGGTAACCTGTGGGAGCTTGCTCGTGAAGCGCTTGCTGGCATCGTGGACATCGCCAACCAATACGGGTCGAAAGGATGCGATATTCACTTTATGCACGGGGACGATTATGCGCCGAACATGCTGGTTTGTTGTGTTTCTTTACTTTACAATATTGACTAAGACGATTGTTGTGTAGTCGAGGACAGAAGTGGCCGCTTTGTTCAACCGAATCTTACCCGATGGTACGTGCTTTCTGGTGTATATGCGGCAATAGTAATAGTCTCTACAGGCGAAGATACCCCGACTGGCGCGAAGCTCGAGCAAATTATCAACCATTACCTGCCACTCGTGGAGCAAGAGCGCTCTACTCACGAGCCAATCACTGTCGTCGTGATCACTGATGGCCTCCCAAGTGAGCAATGATTTATATGCGTGGTAATTAGGTCTCACAGATGTCCGCAGCCGACCAGGACGTTCTAGAGAGAGTCATCGTGGATGCGGCACATCGTCTAGACCGTCATCATGTCAAGCATGATATGTTTGGCATCCAGTTCGTGCAGATCGGCACAGATCCTGCTGCCGCTGAGCTCCTGCACAAGCTGGACGACCACTTGGTGACACGTTACAAGATCAGGGTACGTCGCTCGTTTTATGTGGAACTCTGCATGCTAAACGTTGGCCATCGACAGGATATGGTTGACAGCACTCCGTATGACCCTGCACAGGGTGCATTCGACACGGAGTACATGATCAAGATCCTCCTCGGCGGGCTGCACAAGGATCTGGACCGTGCTGGCCCGAGCAGCGGAGGATTGTTGAGCCCCGTAGGTTCGCGTGGGTACGACAGGTCTCCACGGAGCGCCACTGCAAGGCTGGGCTCCAGCGGTCCCCGTCTCAGCACTTTGTCGCCCAGGTACTGAGCACCGAGTTCCGAGTGGATGGAAGAGTTTTGAGATTGGGTTTGGATATCTTGCCTGGATGTTGTACATATCATATGCATGTATATGGCTTGCACGCCGTCTGTAATGTTTCGCGCATTTAATCCTGGCATGACATGAATTCATTCTTAGCTTATATAATAACCCCTACCTTGAAAATTTTCATTCTCACCCGTCCATGCAATGGCTGAGATGCCCATTAGCTGCAAGCTCTGAACATTCTGGGTACCTAAAATTTCAATGGAGCAATAACGAGCTGAATTCCATGCGGCCGGAAAAGTAGCGGCATCCAAAAGGTCAATGTGTTGCCTGAGCCGGTAGGGGAGATAGACACGACATCTTGGTTGGCTCGGAGGACTGCCTGAGTAACCTCAATCTGCCATCGACAGGGACGCCGTCCAAATTTTTCTTGTGTTCTTGCTCGAATACCCTCGTGTAATGGAATAATCGTCGAGTTCCGGGCCGGCATTCTTGCACTTGCTTCGGCGTGGGTTCCACGGTACTTACGCAAGCCGAGTGTGACCCGTGACATTGGCGGACTGCTTGGTTAGGTCGAAACGGCGCTCCAGATTTGGGGCAATATTTATGGCTGGTGAGGAAACCAGCTAAACAAGCCAAATAAAGTTGGCACCATTCATTATTTGGCTGGAACGATAGGTGCCTTTACACGCGGCCGGTCAATTTTCCCGAATAAACTATACATATGTGGCCGATGGCACTGCGGCACTGCCTTTGGTTTGGAACGCAGACGAAATTTAGTAAGCAAGTTGGCAGTGTCTTCTTTCCACCACAGCACTTTCCACCACAGCAAGCCGCTCTACCCGCCTTGCGTCGTTCAAATCCTCGCCCGTTTCAGCGCCCTTGGACGCTCCAGGGTGGAAGCCGTGTACCGTAAGTTCGATCAATTCCTCGACGTTTACCCATTAAATAATTCTCAAGCGCCCATGGCCCCGTTGACTCATCACCCAAACTCAGGTCAAGTTCTGGTCCGTGCATGCTGTATTTTTTAGGTAAATTATCGGTGGCATCGCCCAAAGTCGGTTGCTCTGGTGCCACTGGTTTGGATCCGTTGGTTTATTTAAATGAACACTCCATGACGCAGGCTCTGGCCTCCACCCGCATCCTTCTTTCTCATCACGACAAGGTCCTCCAACTCGTGTTGGATTACAAGCATGTGATGTGTAAACATCCTACGCTGTAATGGAGGACCGCGGTTGACAAGCTCCATGAGAAGAGCTTTTGCGGGCTTGAAACCGTCGCTATCGCCTCCCCTACTCCACCTTTGTTGCGCCCAACACACTGGACCGGCTGTCTTCGTGGATTCGTCGGTCTAACTGGCTTGTTCAACTGGACCATACTGGCGCACAGCTTCTGTTCGACTGCAACCATCACATAATCAGCATCGACACCAGAACCCTTAAAAGGCTGTGAAATTCGTTCCCACGCCCAGTTTGCTCACCTTAGTTCTCGTGTCCGTCCTCCGCTGCCCCAGTCCGTCCTCTACCGTAGCTTCATTCTCACATTCATGGACGGACTTCGCAACTTAAAGGTGGCCTTCGATTGCTACGAATGGTTATGATTATCCTCACTGATTTTTGTTGTGGCATTTGGTCTAGGTGAAGCTTGCCCAGAGATTTACACCACAAAGCTGGGGCCCGCAGAGAGCCCCTTCCTCGTCCAACCCTATCTTTTCTTCGAATTCATCGCCCACGACGCAGGCTGGCACCATTAACGTCGTACTATTCGGTGAAACTCGTATCGGGAAGAGTTCCATCATCAGCCTCATCGCTGGAGAGGAGGTTGAACCTAGTTCCGGGACGCAATGCAACCAATACCACATCCAGTTCGATGGTTTGGATGCTGCCATCTTCGATACCGTCAGCCTAGAGGAAGCGCAGTCGAAGGAAAATAGTAATCTAAATGCTATTGAGAAGGGGTATGAGCTCATCACGAGGCTAAGCCCTACTGGTGGCATCCACCTTCTGTTATTCTGCTTGCACGAGGGTCAAGTCACAGCAACGGCGCAGAGAAACTATCGATTATTCTATGAGTGTCTCTGTGACACCAAGGTGCCTGTAGCGCTCGTCGTCACCGGTCTCGAGAGGGAAGAAGATATGGAGAATTGGTGGAGGAGATACAATGACGATATAGAGCAGCAGTACGGCATCAAGTGCGATGGCCACGCCTGCATCACTGTGGTCGAGGATAAAACGCATGAAGGGGACCCCGAGTTATTAGCGTCGCGAAGGAAGGTTTGCGAACTTTTGAAGGGCTGTGCCACCAGGAACAATCCTTATGTGATGGAAACGCCCTCCTGGTTCGCTAGGCTTGGGAAGGTGGCAAAGAGTTTCATTGCAAAGCGTAGGAATCCCAAGAAGTGGAATGCCATGGAAGTGTTGACGAAGCGTTGTAAACTTGACCACGACACTGCGAAGAGGGTTGCAGTTATGATGAAAGATGATGTTTTGGAGTACGCATGGGATGGTATTGCGCGAGGAGAAGATGAAGACAAGAAGAAGAAGCCAGAGAGAGTTATGCCCCCACAGGGGTATGCGTCCGTGCAAGATGATGCAGCATCCACGACACAGCCTTATTCCATCAACGTCGTACTTTTCGGACAAACTGGCGTCGGAAAAAGTTCCATCGTTAACCTCATTGCGGGGAAGGAGGTTGCACAGGTCTCACCGGACGCTGAAGGGTGCACAGCACAATGCACTCGACACGATGTCCAGCTCGATGGTTCAAGTTTTGCCATCTTTGATACAATCGGCCTTGAGGAACCTCGGACTGGAACAAGCGACTGTCTGAGAACCATTGAAAAGGCGCACGAACTCATCGTGGAACTTAGTGCTACTGGTGGAGTCCACCTTTTGCTGTTCTGCATGACCAAGGGAAGGATAACGAAGACCGTGCAAAGAAACTACCAGTTGTTCTGTGAATGTCTCTGCAGGACAGATGTACCCATTGCACTCGTCGTCACCGGCCTCGAGGGGGAAGAAGACATGGAGGATTGGTGGAGGAGATGTAAGGGTGATCTTGGCCGGCTCGACATCAAGTGCAATGACCACGCCTGTATCACAGCGGTCATGGGTGATACCCCTGGAGAGGATCTCAAGTTCACGGAATCGCAAGAGAAAGTACGCAAAATTTTGAAAGACTGCGCCATCAAGAACTATATGGGAACGAACTTCATCACGAAACAAGTATTGACCCAACGGTGTAAATTCGATCGCAACCCGGCGAGGGACATTGCAAATATGATGGATCGCGTGCAGGATGGGAAAAATGGAGATACGAGCAGGACTGTCATTCGTCTACAACCCCAAATCAGCTCCGCGACAAGCAAGAGCGAGGATTCAAACAAGGCCGTAACACTGAATGACTCCATTCCTACAAATGCGGACACCCATGCTAAGACTGAGCCTCACGAGTTGGATGCGACGAGAGCGGCGCTGTCAAGACGGTGGGGGTCTCACAGGCGGTTGTCCATGAAAATGTCTTCCTGGGTCAAGGGTTGCGCGAGGGCCCATTGATGGGAAGAGACAACCCGATGACGTTGTTGGGCGGAACAAGGCCGTCTCTCCTATTCCTGTGTTTTCTGCGATACCGACGGTGACTCTGTTCGGACACGGTAGCATCGGGCATGCTCCCCCGACCGTGGAATCCCGTCAACCGCACCAGTTATGTTTTTTTCGTCTCAACTTCCGCGCAGGCGTCGGCACGTTACTATAATCACTAGGATTTTGTTTTGAACTCGCTTCTCCTGCATATGTAGTTATTTATGGATTCAACACTTGCTTCTCTTTCCTTTCTAAGTTATTACTTGCAGGCCTCGTTGATTTCTCTCATCCATTTATTTAAAAACCGAACCGTAATTATCAGTGCCTTGTATTTATTTTTCTGGGCAAGGTTACGCTTTCAGACTCCCTTTGCTTTTGTCGGTGGAAGTTGCGGGTGTGCTGATACTGCGCATCATAGCACGCGTCCGGGAACCCTAAACTTCTTTCCATGCTTTCTAATCAGGTGAGTTCTAGGCCATCGATATCCATCTATCGTGGATGTTGTTGTATACCGTAACCCTTGATCTTGAGTCTTGGGGTGTCGGGGTGTTGATAATATATAAAAGGCCTCAATGCGATGAAAATGATACGAAGACGACCTTCAGCTGACCTACGATCCTCGCTCAATTATTTCCGTCCACCATGTTCTCGCGAAATTCTTCTGTACGCCAGCGACCCTCCTCTCTCGGGCCCAAGAATTCTCCCTTGTCTGTATCTGGAGACTACGGCGGTCGGACAGTTGTCACCGAGCAGAGGAGGACGATCTCGGAGTACGGCAGCAGACCCATCACCCCTTCTATTGTGGAGACCCGTACCCTGATCCAAAAGGAAGAGTGGCTTGAAGCTGCTCGCAGAAGCACTGATCAGTTCAAAAGACATGGATCGCCGGTCCCTCTAGTTTGGGTGTGTATAGGTGTTCGTGCGTTCGATGTCGATCTTACTCCGCGTAGGTCCTCACCAAGGGTAACGAGATCCCGGACCATGCCGTTCCTTTCGGGGAAGATCGTGAAGGATGCCCGATGTACATCGCGCGTGCCGTTTTGGAGGGTACTCTTCGTACGTGATGAGTGACCTATGCCACCTTCGTCAGACGAACTCAACACATCCTGGTCGACAGATATCGGTAAAGCAGGCCCCAAGTATTCCGGAGCGATTATCGGATATGCAGGCAAAGAACACATCGTATGCGACTTACCACGTTCCTTGCGATCTACCCCTGACTGCGATGCAAACGACAGATCGCCAACTACGAAATCCTCGTGTGTGCTTCGCAGCTGCGTTGGGGCTTCCCCACTGTAGGATCGGAAACGCTTGTTGCCCAGGGTACGGTCGTCCTTGCTCAGCAACAACAGCGTACGCATAAGCTGGGAAACAAATCGAGACTCCGTGATGGGGAGGCAGACATGTTGAATGTCACCCTCGTTGAGAGTGACATTCCGCGGTACATCCCAGACGAGATCGTTCTATCTATCTCCTCCGAGAGAGAGGCTAGCCTGAAAAGATTTGCGTGTGTTTCTTTCGTTGACCGGTCCATTCTTCAGTGTTGATCTGTGGCACAGGGAGATCAAGACGGTCATAGTCATCGACGACTCCATGTCCGTGAGTATATGCATCTCTGCTTTGAGATAATTTGATGACTCTTTGGGGTAGATGCAAGAGGGCAACCTGTGGGAACTTGCTCGGGAAGCGCTTGCAGGTATCGTGGACATCGCCAATCAGTACGGGTCGAAAGGATGCGACATCCACTTTATGCACGATGATGACTATGCCCAGAATATGCTGGTAATTTTTTCCCCTCACTTTCCAAGGGTATTGGTTGAGATGGTGACCGTGTAGTCGAGGTTGGAGGTGGTCTCCTTGTTCAACAGAACCTTACCCGATGGTGTGCATTGTCTCGTATACACATCTGGCGATGTGGGTCCTGACGTACTCTGCAGGGGAGGACACGCCGACGGGAGCGAAGCTCGGGCAGATCATCAACCACTACTTGCCGTTTATCGAGCAAGAGCGGTCCACTCACGAGCCGATCACGGTCGTCGTTGTCACGGATGGACTGCCAAGTAAGAGACGATGACTTCAGAAATGACACGATAGGATGCTCACGGTTGTATGTGTGCAGCCGACCAGGAAGATCTGGAGAGGGTGATAGTGGATGCAGCGCATCGTCTGGACCGTCAGCGGGTCAAGCACGACATGTTTGGGATTCAGTTCGTGCAGATCGGGACTGACCCTGCTGCGTCTGAGCTGTTGCATAAGCTAGACGACCACTTGATGAGTCGCTACCAGATCCGGGTATGTTATGGTGAAGCAGCACGCTTGCACGTCGCTCACTGCTGTACAGGATATCGTCGATAGCACGCCATACGATCCGGCGCAGGGTGCATTCGACACGGAGTACATGCTGAAGATTTTACTTGGCGGACTACACAAGGACCTGGACCGCAGTGGGCCCAATCCTGGACAGTCGGCGTTGCTGTCCCCGGTTCTGGGTGCGCCGCGAGGTCTGTCGGGGAGGCTGGGGACCAACAGCCCCGGGGGCCGTCTGTCTGCGAGGATTGGTTACTAAGTAGTGTTTACGTAATTCGAATAGCAGTAGTAATAATTGACTTTGTGTGATTTTCCCGCGCTCATCGTCTGCAGCGATGGCAGGCCGCGTATGGCCGTCACGAAAACAAAACTTGGCGACGACGACAAACGACGGCAACGACGACGAACGCGACGCCGACACAATGAGCTCAATTTCTACAAATGACGACGCCCGACCGCCCCCGCCCCACCCGTCGGCGACCCAGTCCCAGTCCCGCTCGCCGTACCTTCACCCGACCCACCAAGCCACCGCATCCACCTCGACCTTCAACAATCCCCACGCCGGCTCCTCCTCGCCCACTCCAACGCCCGGCACACCCCGTATCGCAGCAACGCGCAAGCCTTCCTCGCTCCGACACGTCGCCAACGCTCCCCCTGTCGACCCCGCTCCCTCCATCAAGCGTCGCCCTTCCTCCCCATCCACCAAGGAAACAAAGTCCCACCGCACCACCCGCGAACAGCGCATCCGCACAAATCCCCGTCTCCCCCATAGCGACGACATCCCCATCGCCCCAGCCACCGCCATGTACTGGTCACGCGCACCCGTCCATGGCGCTCTCCCAATGCGTAACATGCGCGCGCACACCGTCACTCTCGTCGACAACGTCGCCTGGCTCTTTGGTGGCTGTGACGACAAGGGCTGCTGGAAGGACATTTATTGCTTCGATACCGGTCAGTCCTGTCTTTCCATGCCGTCCTGGCGTGTCCCTTTACTTTTTTTTGCTCCGTTAGACACGATGCAATGGTCCCACCCTGATATGAATGGAGACATCCCGCCCCCTTGTCGGGCACACACCGCAACCCTCGTCGACCGCAAAATCGTCATCTTTGGTGGCGGAGAGGGACCCGTGTATTACGACTCTACCTTCATCCTCGACACGACTACCAGGCGATGGTTTGCGCCCACTTTTCCCGCGCAGACGCAACCAGTGCCTACAGAAGGTGATCCCCTGCACCCTGCCCCGCGGCGTGCGCATACGGCCGTGCTTTACAATGGTAAAATGTATGTGTTTGGGGGAGGAAACGGCTTGACGGCTCTCAACGACTTGTGGACTCTCGACGTTTCTCGTCTGGATACGTCCCTCAGAGGTTCCGGCATAGGGGGGTTAAAGTGGACCTTGATCAAAACTGAAAACACCCCTCCACCACCGAGAGGGTACCACACCGCCAATCTGGTCGGAAGCGTCATGGTCGTCGTGGGCGGGAGCGATGGCAAGGAATGTTTCTCGGACGTCTGGTGTTTGAATCTAGGTATGGTGCACTTTTGACTTGTTCTTTTTCCTGTTCCATGAATAATGTCGACTGTTTAAGAATCATTGATATGGACGCGCGTGTCGCTGGCCTTGTCATACCGTCGATTAGCGCACACCTCGACGCAAGTTGGATCATATCTCTTCATTGTCGGGGGTCATGATGGGTCCCAGTATAACTCCGACATCCTCTCTTACAATCTTGGCATGTTCTTTTTGCTTGGATACCTCGTTGACTCGCATGCTGATGGGCTCTTTTCCAGTCAACCTCCAGTACGAGCCTCGAGGTGTGTACGGTAAGGCGCCGAATCTCAGAGGATACCACGTGACTGTCGTTGCGGATAGCAGACTGTTCCTGTTTGGAGGGGTAGGTTTTCATTTGTGAGTCGTCATCTCTACGGCTAACCGGCAGTTTCAGTTCAACGGGCACGAAGTCTTCAACGATGTTTACATCCTCGATCTTGCTGGAGCAGCATATCTACCCCAAGTGATGAGCTTCCGGATAGACGTCGAGTGAGGAGCATTTTAGCTTTCGATGTACGCATTTTGGTTCGCTTTCTTGGGATTTTCTCCTTTTTTTTTTGCGTTTGATTGTGTATTTTCTTCCGCCTCTCCGTTGACCGCATGGGGTGTTTATACATGCGAACTGCCTCGTTGCATCTCTTCTCCTTCGTACAGTATATACATCATACCTTAATTGTACATCTCTACGGCATACACGCATACCCATGGGTTTTTGTCCCTCAATTGTGTGGTCATTGAAAGGTGTCGTATCCTGGCTGAGTCCACTGGTTCATACCCATCCTGTTCATGCCGCCCATCATGCCGCCCATTCCCATGTTGCCCATCGCCATTCCATTCATCATCATCCCGTCGCCCATGGCTCCGTCCCACACCACTCCCTCCGGGTTCTCGCCACCCATCCACATGAGTTGATGACCCATAGCACCCTGTACCGGTGCATGATGGAACGGCGCACCTGGCAACCCATCCATGTTCATGCCCATCATTGGTGGCATGTTCATGTTGCCCATTCCCATACCAGCCATGTTCATGTTCACGTTCATGCCCATGCCCGGCGGCCACGCACCCGCGCCCATGTCCACTGGCATCCCGACGCCAACGCCAACACCCATGCCCATCCCACCTACGCCCATGCCCATCATTGGGGATACCATCATTGAGTTCTGGCCCATCTGGTTCGAAGCTGGAACCGCTGTGTTCGGACGGCCGCCTGGTGCCCGGCCGGGACCCAGACCCACTCCTCCGGTGATCCCGCCTATACCAACACCGACACCTCCGCTGACACCGCCTCCGCCGCCCCCTCCACTACCACCGCCACCGCCACCACCCGGCCCGCCCGACCTCATGGGTGACTTTGGCCTGAGCGTCTCGATCTCCTGCGTATTGGGCACGATGCACCGCCCGCCACCGATCGCAGCTAGCCTTTTGACCATCTCCTCCCAGTCGTCCTTCTCCCACGCGCGCGCGCCGTCCGGGATGGACGTCACGCGATCCCGCAGGAGGTCTGGGATAAGTTCGTGTTCGCCCTCTGCGAGGACGGTGACCCAGCCGCGACGGAGGGAAGAGCGGGCTCGACCGAATATTTCGAGGCGGCGGGTGCCGAGGCAGAAGTTCTCGATGAGGGTGTAGGCCTCTGGGGGTTTGCATGTGGGGTCAAAGGGGTCGCCTTCCCAGATGATGACGTCCGTGTCTGGCCGGGATTAGGCGAGGTGGTGAGAGGGTGGTAGGGAGGACGTACCGACGTTGCAGTGTACGAACCAGCTGTCGTTTGATCGTCGTACGGTGCCTTTGATGCCCATCAGACAGTGTTGCTTCGTGCGGGTTAACAAGGACGTCGTAGGTGGATCTGTCTGTGTGCATGTGGTGAATAAAGAGAAAAGAGAGCAGTAAAAGGCTCACACCAGGACCACGATTGGTGTGTGCGTTGGTCTTGACCCATACGACGTCCTCGCATCTTCTGTATCCCCATTTAGCGAGCACTTCGCGACCGCGTTCGAGGCCTTCACCTGCGCCGCTGCCGACCCACATGAAGACGAAGGACGGATCTGCGGCGAGGGAGGGTATCGGGAATTCCTGGAGTTCGTCCCAGCCAAACGAGGACGAGAAGGGCGGGTCGAGGAGGATCACATCGAACTTGTATGGATGGAGCAAGGGGAGGTGTTGGAGCGGTAGATAACACGACGGGGCCGCGTGCGTGTCGACCGACTCTTTTTTGAGATTGAGCAGACGCTGCTGCTTGGGATATCTGGTCATTGCGTCAGAAAGCGCATTCGTTCAGCAGGGAACTTACTCTTCGAAACGGCGCTCGAGCTCTGCCCCGATGACCCAGTTCTGTGGCCATTCCCCGCTGTCGACGTACCGCTGCGAGTAGTCGTTGCGGATGGTCTCTTCCTCGGGGACGTAGTTGGGATAGCGTGCGAGCCTTGCGCGTTTGGCGGGCGGGATGTCTGGTCTGTGAGCGGGCTTTGGGCGCAGTGGGGCGAGGAGGGGCGAGGATGGGGGCGAGGGGGAGGGTGAAGGGGACGGGGACGGGATGAGCGGGAGTTTGAGGAGGTCGTGGGGTGGGGATGGAAGAACGGCGCGGATGTGGCGGCGGTTGTTTCGCTGTGCGTCGCGAACGCGTGCGAGGAGATTTGAATGTGTGGCGAGGAGACTCTCGGCGGAGGTAATCATGTCTGTCGTGGTCATTGGAGACATTCGGTTACAACGGTCCGGTATTTATAACTAACTAACAGCTACTTTAGTCCCCCTTCTCAACCTATGCATGAACAGATTGAGTGTTCCGTTGCCTTGATATCGTGTCGGAGGACAAGTCGTCCAGGACGATCCTTGTCAGGTCCAGATTTTGCGAATTCCGAAGAACAAGTCTGAAGTTTAAAGACGCCAGCAGACAGTTTGCGTAGCTGTGCACTCTTTTAGCCTCGACGAAACTTCGAAATCGTGGTTACCCACAGTTTCGATAAGAAAAAAAATCTATAGAAAGAGATCGGTCAGGACACCATCAGCACCGACCGGAGGACTCAGGACATACATGGACATATGGGTATATGTATATGTGTAGATAATTCCAATAATCATCTCTAAGATGGCGGCTATTGTCGTTACAAGGCCAGTCTCTATGGCAATCCTGGTCACCTTGTTCAGCATCAGTTTGTTGCCTGTGAAATTAGACTGGGATGGACGGAGCTGTGTAGCACTTGTATGAGTGTAAGCTCGAACAAATGATTCGATCGAGGCGCACGCTCCACATCATGCAGGCCGTGATTATGAGATCACATGCAACACTGCTCCCGAGCCAGGTCTGACCAATGTCATTGTTGACCGAGGAATGCTATAGGTGTGCTCACTATTAGAAACACATTCCGGTCAGCAAACACTTGGAAAATAGGTATCGGGACACAGTGCCATCGTGACCTACCTGATAACGGAAGTATAACAGACGAGGCACCCATATTGAACAAGGCATAACTAAGAAAACATTTCATTAGTAGTTATTCCCCAAACCTATATATGGATTACCATCATGATAGAAAGGGGAATCATGCGGCGCCTTTGAAGAGTCCATATCCTCCAGCAATAAAAAAATTGAGTCGTCATAATCACTTCTCTCGATTAGTCCGTAATATGTCTGAGACAATGAGCTACTCACCCAACCCAGCTATGGGCGGAAAGATATCGAAAAAAGTGGGAAAATGATCGGATGGTAAAAGGTCGAAATGATATACGTGGACTGTTTCCCAGAAACCCCAGAAGATGAACAAGGTTATAAATGCTTCCACTAGAAGGATGGCGGTCACTAAGAGGATGCTCAGTCCGGGTACCGAAAGTGATGACATCTATCACCTAACGCCTTCAGAGGTATTCGATCATCCGGGAAACTAGAAAAGTAAATAACTGAGGAATTGTTAGGTGAATGAACGGATGGCATTGCGACGTCAAGGACACATACAAGCCTGAACGACTAAAGATCCCATAAACCCGAAGCAAAGCATGTATCCAAAGACCTACATATCACACACTGTGAGTTAGAACAACACTGGCATGAATAATACATACATAAGGTCCATTGCTGATGAAACCAGGTGATCGATGTAGCAAAACTCAATGTGCTGACTCACGTGGTTATAAGAAGGCTACTAAGTGTTGTCACCAAACGAACACATTGAGCCGAGTATTTCGCTGGAAGTAAGAATTTTTACATACCTAGTATTGGTCTGACTCATATCAAGTTGGGGTTTGTGTCGACTCTTCGTCGCAATAATATAATCACCTTTTAACTGAAGTCAGAATGACAATGGCCATGGGTACTGATTCAATTAAGGCAGTTCATACGCTCAAAAGGCGTGCAGAAGCCCGCATCTATCAAAAATGATAGATATTGGCCGCGGAATAGTGATCATCCCGGGTTTTCACAGCCAGAAACGTGCCGTTCTATCTAATACGTGACCATGATGAACAAGTGACCGCCGCTGATGCGGCCAATATCATACGTTATAGATGTGTGCTCCTGCTTCTGCAGAAAGCCGCTTTAAAATTGATATCTATGATGGTGGCCATGGCACAGTCGACATTCAAAAAGAGCACAAACATTGTGACCGTTCTGCTATTGCTTGAAACTCAGCCGATCATTGTCTTTCAGTACATACCAATCAGTTCGACTGCGCTCCTCTAAGTCCGTGGATTCATCATCCGCATCACGGGCCTGTGGTCTTCGACGTATTCATACCGGCATTCTAATTAATAGGATCGTAACGGCGCACTTGCGCCAGGTCCCCCTGAGTCTGGCGATGGCGGGCCGTCGAAGACAGTGAGCTTCTTCCAGGGATCCAGACTATGAGGCCCGAATGGAGCTCGCAGTGCAGGATTCACCGGCCATGGCCACTTTCATGTACTTACACCCTCATGCCAATCATCCTGCAATATAGCTTGAACTCATAATTACAAGTAGCCTAGGCTACGCGTTAGGTGGGCGGAATCTGAACCCAGCAGTGTGCCATTTTGTGCGAATTCGTGACTGCCGATTTGAGGGTAGGGAAGTGGGGATAGTATGTCTAGTAAGTGGATGGGTTATAAGATGTGTAGATAATGCGTGCAGAGTTGTTGATGCGTCACGGGATGAACGATAAACATGGAAAACAAATAAACAAGGTGATATGAGAAACGAAAGCAAAAAGACAAAGATGTATCCTTAGGAGAAGAAGTAGAGTGACTTGCGGATCGTCTCCACCTCGAACGTGCCCTTTTTCGGATGCGGCGGGATCAGATGCGACAGCTTGATAAACTTGTTCTTGAATGCCACCGGCACGTCCTCGTCGTCTCCATCGGTATACGTCGCCGCCCCATCCTCCGCATCGTTGTCGTGCGTCACCAGGATTCGTTTCTGGCTCGAACCTTTTGGTCGACCGCGTAGGCGCTTGACGGGCATTGCAGCTTCTTCAGGTGGGGGTGCGGTCGCAGTCGTCACAACGGATCCGTCCAACCCATCAATGGCAATAGTCGAGATCGAGCTCCCCTCGGCGTCTACAGTCACGTCAAGCAGTTTCCCAACCGCCTCGTTCTCCCGACTCAGTTCCGCAGCCATATCACTTGACGCTGAAATCCGACAGCCAGCAGCCTTGAGCGATCTCAGTGTCGTCTCCTTACGAATCGCTGATAACGGCACGAAGTGATTCGCATAGCGCTCTCGGAACTGTTCCAAGAATAAGCATATAAAAAAAAGTCATAGGAAACGTCTGCTCACCTCGGCTTCCAGTTTATGAAGAATGTCAGACGAGTGTAGGGCAATGAACGTGTCTCGGATGACCTCAGACATTTGATCAATGCTTGATGCATGCGTCCAATAAGAGTCATGCACGGAAGCAAACGTGATGTCGCGCGTCTGCAGTCACCAACCGTCAGTCCTCCCCGTCTATCCACGTCTGAGAAACTCACCCTGCATTCCAATGCGGTCAACATCATGTGCGTCGCATCTAGAGAATGTATAAAGTTAGGAGGGAACGCAGAAGCTTGCTTGGTGCCGTTGACGGCTGCAGGCGCAGCAGGGTCCGAGATATACACCGTCTGCAGGGACGTCATGATCTGCTTGCGTTTCGCCTTGCGGTAAGGCTGTACGATCGGCAGTCCCAACGGTGTCGTCCACACCACTGTCGCCATCTGCTCCTTGCGTACACGAGCCTCGACAGTGTCGGCTTTGGCATTGGCGTGTTGGGGATTGAGGATCTCAGGAAGGCGCTCTTTAGGAACGCCTTTGGTAATGAGCTTGGCACAGAGGTTGAGCCAGTTTTGAATGGCTTTGGCACCTGAGAAGAGATCCCCGATACAGTGGAGGACGTTCTTTGCGAGGTAGGCAGAGGCCGACCAACAGAGTTCCTCAGGTATATCGCCCCGATCTTTTAGTTGCTTCTCGATCTGGTCGCGAGCTCCGATGTAAGTCACTCCGTATACCGTCGTCATGACCTGAACGCCAAGGGTCAATGTCCAGTGATGTGGCTGAGGGAAAAACGCAGGTACGAACCGTTTGCTTGACTACTTTGCGAGAAATCTTGCCAAGCAAGAGTTGAGCAACCTTTTCGCCATTGTCTGCGTCTCTCTGCACGATCTTTTCGACCATGTCGGCGACGTAAGTGTACACGTCCGAAGGTCGGTCTGTAACAGCCAAGTTGACCTGCGCAGCGCCCTTGCCGTCACCTCCAAGTGCAGCGTAATGTTGTAGACCATTGCAGGTGCCGTCCTGGTGAACGGGAAGAGACGACATGTATACATGAGGGTCCTCCGATTCGAGCGCTGCGCGGAGTTCCATGCA
>JBBPMR010000396.1:0-22673 GCA_038090415.1 Rossbeevera mucosa | reverse complement strand
ATAAGTACAGGGAAATGAAGATGACTAATCAGATGGAACACCATGGAACATGGTGGAAGGAAGATGAGTAATCTGCAGTGTGAAGATGAGTCAGAATACTGCGGATGAGTAATGGTTACAAAGAAACATGAGTCATCGTGACTGTGGATGTGTCAGCATGAGTCATGATGATGAAGCGAGAATGAGTCATGAAGGAAGTGATGACTAAGTAGATGGGTTAAGGGTATTATGTCATCACAGAAGAAAAGAAATGGTCTAAGCATGGTTTGAACGCAGAGACTCTGTAGTCCATAGTGAAAACAAGCAGGAAAAGAAGAGAAAATAAGCCAATCGTAACAGAAGCCCTCTATTGCTCCGAATCCATCCCCCCTTCGGAACCAAGCGAATATGAGGGAACCGACCCTGCCTACTTAGTCCCCAAGTCCCCTACTCCCTCCTACTCCTGCGTCGAAGAATCTGTCACCATGGACAGCGTCGAGGTGGACCAACAACCAGCCACCAGAGATCACCCTCTTCCCCGAGGACACCCCCTCTTCACCTCCACCTGCTTCCAATGTTGACGACTAGGGCACTTTCGGGTTGATTGCCCATACTACCAATGCCCCTTCTGCCTCCGAAGGCAACCAGGTCACATCCAAAGGAGTTGTCCCCTTCGGAGGTGACCCTCTCGCATCTCCCCCTCCTCCTCTTCCTCTTCCTCCCGCCATTCCAGAGGATCCAGACAATCTTCCAGGTCGTCCAATCGCCCCCTCCCCATCCCTCCTTGACACGACCCTCGAGATGACATCAGTGATTACGGAGATGACTTCTATGATGAAGTTGCTGAGTCTAACATGACTGGCGACCGCTGTGGAGACTTCTGACTGCTTCATTCGGGCGAATCGAAGCCTACAAGGGGGGTAATGTTACGACTTGCCTCCACTCTTTTTCCTTCTTCTCTTTTCCTTTCTCTCCTTCTCTCTCTCTTTGCCAACGCCTACCATTATGCCTTTCTCTTATCGATCGTGTATCGATCCTATTACTCACTGTACTTTTGTCATCCGCAGCCTTCCTGACTCATCCATAACTGCGGATTACCAACCTTCTTACTTATCTTGCTTTATCATCTGCTTACTGTACTATGACTCATCCGCAGCTTCTATGACTCATCCATACTGCGGATGACACATTCCCTTCCATCATGTTCCATCATGTTCCATCTCCTTGGTACATAAAGCCTAGATATCCCATCTTGTAACCTTAAGCTAGAGCTACTCAATACTCTCAATCCACTTGCTCTTAACCTATCACTAGTCACTCTGAGCGTGTGCTCCTTCTCTGAGTGTGTGCTCCTCAAACTCAAAGTCCTTCGTCATCCTTAGGCACTCCCCTTCGGACTCCTCAGCGAAGTCTTCGTGTTTCGCTTCGTGGTGAAGCTCACTAAGCATCTCTAGTCCTTAGTCATCCTTAGGCTTCCCCCTTCGGACTCCCTCGTCCTTCGTTGTCCTAGGTGTCTACCTTAGGACTCCCAACCTACGACCCTAGCACCCATTGAGTCTACGACCGACCCTACCCAGGCCAGTCGTAATAGTTTGGACATGGAGGGTGGTTGGATGGGAGTGGGACTAGGAGGAGTGGGATCGAGGGGTAGGGAAAGAGCAGTTCACAAGTGGAGGAACAGGGACAGTGTTTGATCTTCGTCTTCAGGAGAAGGAATGAGGACATCAGGTTCCGAAGGGTTTTCTTCAAGGCTGGAGTGGACAGAGAGTTCTGGCGAGATTTTGACAGGGTAAGGGATAGAGGGTTGCTGCCTTAAGTGATGAGGATCTGGGTTACGAGGTGGTCAAGAAATGGTGGGCAGTTCATAGCAATGGTGACCATTTCAGAGAAGCTAGATCTTTTGTTATGCTTGGTCCAGGTAGGAATGAGCAGAGCCTCTGCAAACTAAGTCAAGGGATGCTACTGAAAATAGGCAGCCAAGAACAAGGATATCAAAGAGATTAAGAGTCTCGACGATAGACAAGAGATGAGGGGTGTCGCTTTGAGGTGGCGACCACAGATGTCATTCTATCAAATATAGAAGTGACTGTAACACAATCAAGTGAAGTGTTACTAGTCAAGCGTCCAGTCAAGAGTAGGACAAAGACTCATAGAAGGTTCCACACATAGAGGTGGCAAGGGGTGGGCTAGATTGCAGGAGGTACCAAAGTACAGGGGAGTACAGAGGTACAAGGAATAGAGGAGATCTAGCTTAGGGATAGCGGTATGTGGAGTGATTGAAGAGCCTTTGATGATCTATTTTGGTTGAGGTGATGCTCACAAAGAGACCAGCACTCAAGCAATATATCTTGTTGATGAGGGGATCTCACCAAGAGTCCTTCTCAACTCATCCTATTACTATAAATGTAATAATGGGATACATGAATCCCACACACATGTCAATGGGTAGAGTTGAGGAACTGGAAGTGTCTGGCTATGGCACAGAGTTAGCTCTATCTAGGCTGCAAATCTTACAGAAGAAATTGCAATTCTTGTTATGTTTCATTGTTTCTTTTCTTTTCTTTCATTCATTCTCACTATGGACTACTAAGTCTCTGCATTCAAACCATGCTTAGACCATTTTCTTTCTTCTATGATGACTAGATACCCATTACTCATCTCTCTGCTTACATCACTTGCCTTAGTCATTATTTCTCCATTACTCAGCTTATTCGTCATCATAACTCATTCTTAGTCATCATGACTCATCTGCAGTCATCCTTACTCATCATGACTCACTGACTCATCTGTAGTCATTCTGACTCATCGATGCTGCACATTATGATTTATCTTCTTCCACCTTGTTCCATGGTATTCCATTTGCTTACTTAAGCATTATGCTCCTATACTATATAAACCCCACTGCTATTCAGCAGTTCACCCTATTTGCCCAATCTCTCATCTTCCATTGGTCAAATCAGAATATAACCCAAACAACAATGCCCTCACAAGCGAAGAATTTACCCTAGAATATGAAGGTGAGCAGCCAGAGTGGTTGCACCACCAATACCTTCGCTTCTGTTTTCACAACCCCCCCATCGTTCCAATTGCTGAACACCCATATGTTGCAACTGCCTAGTTCAAAGTAGTTGAACAAAAATTCATTCCATCACCACCCGTCCCCACCATCAAACATGTCCCAAGATCTCGTCACTCTAGTTGCCTTGCTGCAGCAGCAGATGCAAGAGCAGATGCAAGAGCAAAACACAGCCATTGCCCTGCTGACCATGCAAGCTCGGCAAGCAGAAATAAGGGCTGTGGCTGCTGAAAACATGGCCACTGCCAGTATACGAACCACCACAACTAGGGCGGACAAGAAGATCTTGGTGGTACCTGACCCTTGGATCTACAATGGATCATACAACTGTTTTGAGAAATGAACCACCAAGATGGGGGTCTTCCTTGAAATGAATTCTGAAGCATACTTGACGGAAAAGGAAAAGTGCTTGGCCACACTGTCAAGAATAGGTTATGTTAAAACCAAAGACAACAATGGCACAGGTAGTTGGGCCTGTAATCAAATGAATAAATACCAGCATGTGGGGACATACCCCAATTATGTCAAACTGATGGGAATGCTTAAAAAGTGATTTTCATTAGGAAATCACAAGGACATCACCCTGAGGAAACTCATGGCTTTAAAACAAAGATTGTCAGAAAGAATGCAAGTCTATCTGACCAAATGGATGGCATTGTATAATGAGGCCCAATGTGGAGATTATATGGGGACCACCTTGCTAGAGCAAAACGCTCAGCAAGATATAGTTTGACAAATCTTCACTGACAATCAAAGATGTGGACATATGGGTGATTATATTGTCATCCTGCAGCATTATGTGGAGGCTATAGAAGCCTTCAAATACTATAAAGGACCTCGCAAGGATCTGAATGCCATGCAAATGAATGCCATTCACCACATCTTGGAAGAACCATCTGAAGGCAACCTTAATCACAAGGACTAGGCACCTCAACTAAAGACAAGATAAAATAGTGGGGAACTAATTAGAGGGAACCCAACCAGAACAAGACTGACTTGTTTGGTTGCTGCATTCAAATATTTATACTACAGGTACATGCACACAGACCAAGCTGTGTCTGACACTATCTACTATATAAAGGTATATACGTTCTCACGAGTGTGAGAGACAGAAGTCGAGAAGCAAGGCTGGTGCAAGAGGTGTGTTGGTCTAGACCATGACATCACTGATAAGAAGATAGAAGATAGATGCTCCGATAAGATGTGATTAGATGAGAGAAGCGCCGTGATAAGATAAGATAAGATAAGATAAGATAAGATAAGAGGGTCGTGAAGTGAGATTTGCAACACTACCCCCCTTTTAAGCCTGAGATTCCAGATCAGGAGGAGGTTCTGTCGAGCCGTTGGTAAGGTTTTCGTATAGTGAGAAAAGTGAATCGAAGACATCACAAGCCATGCGAAGTTTCCGAGGAGCATTCGGATGGTTGTCGTGGAACTCTTTTATAGCAACTTGTGCATTTTTCAAGGTGGAGGCCGGTTCCCAAGTGCGGTCCTCTTCATTGTACCCTTTCCAGTGGACAAGATAGCGGAAGCCTCTTCCGACAGGGCGGGAATCAACTATGTAGTCGACTTCGAATTCCTCAACTCCTTCATCGGAGACTTGGATAGGTCCGGGTTTGTACAAGGGTTGACCTTCCAGAGGTTCGATATAAGGTTTAACTTGAGACATGTTCATAGTGTCGTGCATTCGATTAGATTTTGGCAGCAACAGTTTTACTGCATTTGGTCCAATCAACTCAAGTATCTGATAAGGTCTGATCCAGTGTTCCGAGAGTTTAGAAGAAGGTCGATCGGAGCCCATATCGAGATGGGAAGTGGTAAACCAGACAAGATTTCCAATCTTGTATTCCAGGGAGGCACAATGTGATTTATCTCCTTGAGATTTAATCCGTTCTCGGGTTTTGGCCAGGGCGGCTTTAGCCTGGGAAAGCACTGACTTTAGAGAAGCCACGAATGAATTGGCCACAGGCGCTTTAGCAACCTTGGGCTCAAAACCTAACCTTGGCTTGAAGGTTTTGGTCAACATTGTTGCAAATGCTAGTCGTCCCTAGTTCTTTTTTGCTTTAAGTGCCTTACACGCCTATTTCTTTTCTTTTCTTTTCTCTAAGTCCAGAGCGCCCAAATGTAAACAAGCGCTCAGTCCTTCACCTATTACTTTACCATCGCGCACTGCATTACATAATATGACATCATAGTCTAGAACAACACGCACTAGGTGCAAAGCATGCTTCTCTTCCATTCCGCATAGCCTTGCCTCACTTTAGCCTCATGGTAAGCATAGCCCTACCTCACTGTAGACACATGTAGTTTAGGGTAGGTCAGACACAGTGTGGTCTGTGCGCATGTACTTGTAGTATAAATACTTGAATGCAGCAACAGAACAAGCTAGTCTTGTTCTCGTTGGATTCCCTTTGCCAACATCTTTTCTTCTTAGTTCAAGTTTGAGTGTGCGGCACCTAGACTTCGTCAAAGGTTGCCTTCATTAGAACAAGACTAGTTCTTTCTATCTGCTTGCATACTCGGATCCCAGAGTTAAGGGAAACCCCTCTACTATCAGAGGTTAAAAGAGAACCCTTGATCAGGTTACCATCGATGGAAAGCAACTGTCTCCCCACTGCTGCATATACGGTCGTCTGCTGTGATCTATTCTGGTGGTATTGGATTTATTCGGTACAGAGCCCCAGTAGTGTAAATAAGGATAAAGTTGCTGGGACCGTTAGGACCCGTGATAGTGCACTACACGCAGATTGGCAGGACGAGAGGCTGTCATGGAACTTAGATCCGATATCGAGCTAAGCGGAATCGCGATTTCTTCCATCAGATTCACAGGCTTACAGACCTAAATCTGTGCCAAAGCCAGGCATTCCGGTTCCTCCGACTCTCTCAACTCTACGCATAGTAGTATTCTTTTTTTTCAGGTATATCCATTTGGTGGTTGGTCTCTTCGTGAGTATCACCAAACAAAGAAAGCAAAGCTGGAGTTCGACGGCGATATAGTAGAGTTCGTACTATGAAACTTTAGTGTAACCAGAGAAAAAGTAGAAATCCCTCAGTGAGAAGAAATAAAAGATCGCCAAATCCTATCAATCGAACACCGACAGCTACACAACATTGAAGACCTCGAAACTTGGCCGTACTGGTTAAGAAAGCAATTCCTTCATTCATTAGAAGGACAAGGACCCTCCTGCAAAGATCTAAGCGAAAAACATGGCTTCAAAGCAACAGCCGAATTCCTCATCCAACCCCCATGACTACCCTCCCCTGAAACAATAGAACAAGATGGCAACACTAGAAGGACTCCTGACATTGGTCCAAGAACTCAACACCAAGCTAAATGAAGTCGTCGTGAAGAACTGCACTCTGAAGAACTGACTCGAAAGAGCCAAAGACTGTGCCGACGCCGCGAAGACCCAAGCAGAGGAGGCCTCCCAGGACGTCGCTAGAGGAACCATCTCCACTATGGTCAACAAAAAGGTCACCATCATTCCCGACCCTGGGAACTTTAATGGATCTTATGGATGATTTGAAGAGTGGTGGACAAAAATGGAGGTATATTTGAAGATGAATAAAGAAGCGTATCCGAAAGACGAACATCGAACCTATGCGGTACTAGTAAGAATAGGTTCTACCAAAGAGAAAGATGAGAATGGGGCAGGCGCCTGGGCTTGAAACAAGCTCAAAAAGACTAAAAACGAGGGCTACACCTGGCCCACCATTAGCGAGATTGAAGCACATCTTCGACAAAGATTCACGATGGGGAATGAAAAAGACTTAGCAGTAAGAAGGCTAATGTCTATGAAGCAAGGGTACAAGGAACATACTCAAACTTTCCTCACTCGATGGATCGCAAATTACGATCAAGCAATGTGTGGAGACGCTATGGGAATTGCACTCTTTGAGCAACAAGTCAAAGCAGAAGTAATAAAATCCATCTTCCTCGATAAAGCAAGACAAAAGACGGTGCCTGCCTACGTCACTGTAATTCAACAATATGCCGAATCCATCGAGTCCTTCAAAACCCGAATGAAAGTCCCCACACCTTGGAGTGCCAAGAAGGAAAGGGATAACGACGCAATGGATATCGATGGTATCACTACAGACTCCAGCAAAGGCCCAGCCGGATGTTATAACTGTGGGAAAAAGGGTCACCAAGTCAGGGAGTGTCGATCTCCCAAAAAGAATCAATGCGACAAATGTAAATTTGTCAACAGCGGCCACCACGCTAAGTGTGCCAAAAGGATCAATGCCGCAGAGACAACCACCGAAACAAACAATGGCAAAGGCAAAGAGAAAGAGGAAGATCTCGATGCCCGGATCGCCCACATCATTAAGGCAACCATGGACCAGGGAAAAGACCAGATGTAAGTTCACTGGGCAGTAGCTTATGTACGAACAATAGTAGAATAGGTAAAAATAGTGATTTCGCTTCTTCTTTGAGGGCTCGACACCAAGATAGTGCTAGCCCATTTCTTTCATCCATTTCTCTTTCCGATTTTGAGGTAGTAGACGAAAAACCTATCATACGTAGCATTACGATAGAAGAAAAATAAAAAAATAAAGAACCCGTTTATGATATGTGTCAGTTAGCTAGGATGGCTGTGGACAGTACGTATGTACCGGACAATTTTGTAGACTGGAACATGATAGAAGATTCTCACAGTGGTAGCCCATTAGAATCATACACCGACACGGCGTTCTCAGAAGAGCGTGACCACTGGGAAGTGGTGCTTAATTCTGTGTGTATCAAAGAAAACGAGGATCTTAGCCCAGAAGATCGCCAAGTCAGGACTATCAACCCTGATAAGGAACTCACCATAAAAATAGAAATAAAACAAAATCAAAAGAAAAGAGAAGCAACTGCCTTATTGGACAGCGGAGCCAATGGAACATTCATGGACCTGAAATGGGCCAATAAACACAATATCCAGCTCAGGAGAAAGAGCTGAGACATTCTTGTCTACAATGTAGATGAATCGAAAAATGCTGCAGGCAGTATCAAGTATGAAACAGATGTCACCGTCAGATATAAAGACCACATGGAATGGATGGTGGTAGACATGACAAATTTGGGAAAAAAACCAAATGATCTTGGGACACAACTGGTTGGTCCACCACAGCCCCATGATCGATTGGGAATACGGCAAGGTTACGTTAAACCGATGCCCTAGAGAGTGCTGAGTACTACAGGCACATTGGAACAGCGAAGAAGAAAATGGATACTTAATCCAGAAAATAATGAAACCAGACGAGATAAATCTGGTGGAAAAACATTTAGAACCAGAGGAAGCTTTTAAACTGGTACCTAGATGGTGTCATGAATATTTGGACGTCTTCTCGAAGAAGGCAAGTGAAAGAATGCCTGAAAGAAAACCTTGGGATCACGCTATAGATCTAAAGCCAGACTTCACACCGAAGAAAGGCAGGATCATTCCCACCTCAGTACAGGAACAAGAGGAGGTATCGGCATTCATAGATGACCAACTAAGCAAAGGATACATTCGTCCTTCGAAGTCTCCACAAACTTCGCTGGTGTTCTTTATCCCCAAGAAAGATGGGAAAAAGAGGATGGTAATGGACTATCATTACCTTAACGAGGGAACAGTGAAAAATAACTATCCCTTGCCTCTAATCTTGCAGCTTATAGATAAGCTAAAAGGGGCCAAATTATTTACAAAAATGGACTTATGTTGGGGGTATAACAATGTAAGGATAAAAGAAGGAGATGAGTGGAAAGGAGCATTCGTATGCCATAGAGGCGCATTCGAACCATTAGTAATGTTCTTTGGGCAGTGCAATTCGCCCGCCACCTTTCAACAGATGATGAATGAGATCTTCTCCAATATGGACAACATCGTCATTGTATACATTGATGATCTCCTCATCTTTACCAAATCTGACGATGTGTGGGAACACAGAAAAATTGTTCAGGAAGTGCTGGCACGCCTAAGAAAACACGACTTATTTGTAAAACCAGAAAAATGCTTCTTCGAACAGAAGTCAGTAGAAATGCTAGGCATGATTGTATCAGAAAAGGGAATATCTATGGATGAAAAGAAAGTTCAGGGAGTTACGGAATGGCAGCCCCTGGTCAATGTAAAAGGAGTCAGGAGCTTCTTAGGGCTGGCCAATTATTATAGGAGATTCATTAAAGAATACAGTTTGATGGCAGCACCACTGCATGAACTGACTAAAAAGGAGCAACCCTGGATCTGGGGAAAAGATCAACAGGATGCATTTCATAACATTAAACGCGCTTTCGTTTCAGCACTGGTACTGGCATATCCGGATGATGACTTAGAGTATCGCGTAGAGTGTGATGCCTCAGACTTTGCTGTAGGAGGAGTGTTATCTACTTTGAAAGATGGAAAATGGCACCCCGTAGTGTTCATGTCACATAAAATGACCACCAAACAACAAAACTATCCTATAGCCGATAAAGAAATGCTAGCCATCATCACTTCCTTAGAGTCCTGGAGACATTACCTAGAGGGTGCAAGACATCTATTCGAGATCTGGACGGATCACAAAAACCTTCAGTATTTCATGAAGTCACAAGATCTCTCCTGTCAGCAAGCTAGATGGGCCTTGTACTTATCTCGATTTAACTACCGGATAGTAAACAAACCCGGCACTTCAATGGAGAAAGCTGACACCCTTTTGAGAAGAGCAGAACTAGCCATCGGCATCGAGTCCGATAACAAAAACATGGTCATGATTCCACCACAAAGGGTCAATAGGATTGAGACATCTCACGATGGCCCGGGGACCCCTCCTGGATCGAAGAGCCTCTCCTTATTCGAAAAAATTAAAGAAGCACACTCCAAAGTGGATAAACCGGATGGCACAACTCTTCATAATGAGTTATGGCACTATGCCAACAGAGTATGGGTTCCTCAATCTTTAAGAACCCAAATCATCACTCAATTTCATGACCACCTCTTAGTGGGTCATAAAGGTGTGGAAAAGACCTCAGAGCTAATCAAGCGTTCATATGATTGGCCAAACCTGAGGAACGATGTTAAAGAATACATCAGTCGTTGTGATCTGTGTGCTCGAATGAAACCGAGTAACACTAAAGGAATGCCGTTAGAAGTTCCAGCTGGACCCTGGAAAGAAGTCAGCACAGATTTTGTCACTGGACTGCCCAAAAGCAATGGGTTTGACACGATCTTAGTCATGGTGGACCGCTTCTCAAAAGAAGCAATGTTTATCCCTACAATCAAAGAAATAATGGTGTTTGAAACCGCCAAATTGTATGTGGATTACGTCTGGAAACATCATGAACTACTGGATTCAATTTTGTCGGATTGCGGCCCCCAATTTGCCTCATTTGTAATGAAGGATTTATGTAAGATGTTGAACATCAAAAGGAAGATGTCAACCGCTTACCATCCACAAACTGATGGCCAGATGGAGAGAGTAAACAGAGAGCTCCAACAGTACCTTAGGCTCTATACTCTAGAAAAGCAAGATAAATGGGCCGAACTTCTAGCTATCGCCCAGTTTACGTATAACAACACCCAGTCCTTGGCCACTGGTTTTTCACCATTCCAAGTGAACAAAACATTTGAACCTAGACTTGGATTCGAAGTCATGGTGTCTAAAGCACCTTCTGCCATGGACTTAGTATCTCAAATGCGATTGAATCGTGAAATAGCCAAGCAAGCCTTGGAGAAAACACGAGAACGGATCAAAGACCAAATTGATCAGCATTGTTCAGAAGCACCCCCCTACAAGATAGGAGATCAAGTGTGGCTGTCTTCCGAACATCTCACCATGGACTCGTCTAGAACTTGTCCAAAACTTAATGATTGATGGCTCAGTCCGTACCCTATAGCGGACATCAAAAATAAAAATGCTGTAACTTTGACATTGCTGAAGGGAAGCAGAGCTTACCCAACAGTAAATGTTTCAAGGGTTAAACCTTATCTAGAACCTCTCGCAGGTCAACCCGTTGTATGCCCAGGTCCAGTGGTAATCGATGACGAGGGTACCGCAGAGTTTGAAGTAGACTTCATCATAGACTGACAGAAACAAGGATGTGGATTCCAGTATCTGGTACATTGGAAAGGATATGGAGAGGACGACAGGACTTGGGAACCTGCTCATAACCTCACACATGCACAGGATGCATTAAACGTTTTTGACATGAATCATTCGAAATCGATTCAAGCAGTTTATGACTCTGACGAATCCGAAGTCGAGTCTATCTTCTCACCGGAATGCGCTATGGCTTGGCCTAGTGACTCTGAGGATCTGGAATCTCCTCCCTAGAAGGGGGGTAATGTTGCAAACGCTAGTCGTCCCTAGTCCTTTTTTGCTTTAAGCACCTTACGTACCTATTTCTTTTCTTTTCTTTTCTCTAAGTCCAGAGCGCCCAAATGTAAACAAGCGCTCAGTCCTTCACCTATTACTTTACCATCGCACACTGCATTACATAATATGACATCATAGTCTAGAACAACACGCACTAGGTGCAAGGCATGCTTCTCTTCCATTCCGCATAGCCTTGCTTCACTTTAGCCTCATGGTAAGCATAGCCCTACCTCACTGTAGACACATGTAGTTTAGGGTAGGTCAGACACAGCGTGGTCTGTGCGCATGTACTTGTAGTATAAATACTTGAATGCAGCAACAGAACAAGCTAGTCTTGTTCTCGTTGGATTCCCTTTGCCAACATCTTTTCTTCTTAGTTCAAGTTCAAGTGTGCAGCACCTAGACTTCGTCAAAGGTTGCCTTCAAACATAAATGGGGCAAAGCCGGTTGCTAATGATTGCATATTATTCATATTAAACTGGGCAATGGCTAGCCATTCTGACCATTGATCTCGTTTTTCTGCGATGAACAGCTGGAGGTACTGTTGTAGTGCTTGGTTGACTCTTTCCATCTGTCCATTGGTCTGCAGGTGGTAGGCCATAGACATTTTTCTTTCTATTTTTAGCATCGAGCATAGATCTTTCATCACTTGGGATGAGAATTGTGGTCCACAATCTGATACTATGGAATCGGGTAGCCCATGATGTTTCCAGACGTAATCTCGGTAGAGCTCTGCTGTTCCAATAAATGTAACCATTTTATGAGTAGGTATGAAGGCTACCTCCTTGGAGAAACAATCTACGATCACTAGTATTGCATCAAAGCCATGACTGACCGGCAAGCTGGTAACATAATTGATGGAGATATCCTTTCAGGGACCTTCTGGTATCGGCAATGGTTCTGTGAGTCCTGCTGTTGCTTGCGTGGTTGGCTTCATTCTAGTGCAGTGTGCGCAAACTTTGCAATAGTCCTGGATCTCAGATCTCATGGCTGGCCAAGCATAATAGCGTTGAACCAGTTCAATAGTTTTATCAGCCCCTTTGTGCCCAGCCAAGGGGTGATCATGACATTGTGCAAGCACATCCAGCCGATATTTTATTGGGACCCATATATTTTCTCCATACATCCAGAGATCTAGTTTTCGTGTACATCCATCAGGTTGATCTATTTCCTGATGGGCATGTTGTATTTTTTTGAATAGAGTTGATTTGGTCATGGTTTTCATCTGAGATGCAGTAGGGGTCACCGGGCCATCCAAGGTTTTCACCACCCATTCTGGAGGAATCAAGGTCATCTCTTTGTTATTGTTCTCTGTGCCACATTTGTGGTCTTGTCTCCTCAATAAGGCATCTGCTTTTTTCATAGACGTGCTGGGTTTATTGATTAAATTAAAGTCAAATCTGGATAGGTATTGAGTCCATCTCGCTTGTCGGCGATTGAGATCTTGTGACTTCATAAAATATTGCAGATTCTGATGATCTGTCCAGATTTCGAAAGTGTTCCAGGCACCCTCAAGGTAGTGATGCCATTGCTCTAGGGACAGGATGATGGCCAACATTTCCTTGTCTGCGATGGGATAATTCTGTTGTTCGGGCATCATGGAGTGTGACATAAAGGCCACTGGATGCCATTTGCCTTCTTTGATAGTGCTCAGCACTGCTCCTGTGGCAAAATCTGAGGTGTCGCATTCTACTCGATAGGTGGACAAGTCATCCGGGTATGCTAACACCGGGGCAGTGGTAAAATGAGTCTTTAACATATTGAATGCTTTTTGTTGAGCTGAACCCCAACTCCAAGGTTGATCTTTCTTTGTTAGGTCATGCAATGGCCTGGCTATTTCACTATATTTTTCTATGAACCGGCGATAGAAGTTTGCTAACCCTAAGAAGCTCCTGACTCCTTTTACATTTGTTGGAGCCTGCCAACCCTGAATGCTGCTAAGCTTTGTTGGGTCCATCGAGATCCCATTTCTAGAAACAATCATGCCTAGCATGTCGACACTGGTAGCGTGAAAGGTGCATTTTTCTGGTTTCACGAATAAGTCATGCTTCCTGAGTCATGCCAGCACTTCTTGAACTAGTTTTTTATGGTGATCCAGATCATCCATCTTTGTAAAGATCATGAGGTCATCAATGTAAATGATTATGACATCATCCATGTTAGCAAAGATTTTGTTCATCATCTGTTGGAACGTAGTGGGCGAATTGCATTGGCCAAAGAATATGACTACTGGTTCAAAGGCGCCTTTGTGACATATGAAGGCTGCTTTCCACTCGTCTCCTTCTCGGATTTGGACATTATTGTAACCCCATCTAAGATCCATCTTGGTAAAGAGTCTAGCTCCTTTGAGTTTGTCGACCAGTTGTGAGATAAGCGGTAGAGGGTAATCATTCTTAATCGTTCCCTCGTTAAGATATTGGTAATCCATGACCATCTGCTTTTTACCATCCTTCTTGGGGATGAAGAACACCGGTGATGTCTGAGGTGACTCCGAGGGATGGATATATCCTTTGCTCAATTGGTCTTCAATAAATGCCGAGACTTCTTCTTGCTTGGTGACACTCATCGGGATGACGCTTCCCTTTTTGGGTTTGAAGTCTGGCTTCAGATCTATGGCATGATCCCATGGCTTTCGTTCCAGCATGCATTCACTGGCCTTCTTTGAGAAGACATCCAAGTATTCATGGTAGCATTCAGGGACCAACTTAAATGCGTCCTCGGGTTCTACCGGAGATGTAGTCATAAGGGCGTATACTCGATGAGCATGTGCTAACTCGTGTTCTTCATCGAGTGCCTTTTGAGCTTGCCGAAGGTTCTTGCAAGAGGCGGAGCATTGGGTAAGTTCTACTTTTCCCATGATCCAATCTATTTCAGGGCTGTGGGCTTTCAACCACGTGTATCCAATGATCATTTTGCTTTTTCCAAGATTGGTGACGTCACATCGAATGCATTCTTGGTGACCCTGATAGTTGATTAATAGATTTGCTTGATAGGCTATGCCTCCTGCAGAGTTCTTTGTACCATCGGCATTGTAGACTGGTACCACGTATTTCGAGGGAATTAGATTGATCCGTTTCTTCTTAGCCCAAGCTAAATCAATGAAGACTCCTGTTGTGCCACTGTCTAGCAGGGCATCGACTTCTAGGTTCTGTTGTGAACCTGACAACGCTCCCTAAGTCTCTCAGTCATAAGCGCTCATCTAAGCGCCCACCTAAGTTCCCTCCATTTCGTTTTTGTATACCGAGTACTTATTATACTATGATTTCCCTTTAGCGCCCTATTAGACGCGCAACACTGGCGCTCAGCCCCTAGACGCCCAGCTTACATAAGGCGTCTATGCCCCTTGACCAGACCCTCGCTACCCCTTCGCGTTATCACGCACTTCACATCAGGTCTAGGTCCTTATCTTTACGTAATCTATGACATCACGATCCAGACCACAGCATGGTAACCGAATGTCTTTCATTTCCGTTTATCTATGACGTCATGGTCTAGGCTCTGCCTCATGTCGTCTCTTTATAGTTATAGTACAGCGTCATGGCTACAGCCTTCGCCTCACGCATCAGGCATGCCGCATAGCCTACAGACCTCATGGCTTACGCATGTAGTATAGGGCAGGTTAGTTTACATGGTCCGTGCACTGTACAGTAGAGTATAAATATATGACACCCCCGAGTCCTGAACCTCAGTTCAGTTCTCTTGGGTCGTCACCTGGATACCTCTTCTTCCTTGTGACTTAAGCGTAGCTGCTTACTTGGCCCTTGGGAATTCTCCTACGAGTCTCCACGAGTATTCCCCTTTTCTACGAGCTTAGCTTAGCTACTCGAGTGCTCCACTAGCATTTGGGCAGTGTCGCTTCAGGTTCATATATTTTTAGATTATTTTGATTTTGATAAGAAGTTCCCTATTTGGATGGATCGTCCTCGTTCGGTGCTCTGTCAGGTTCAGAGTGGAAACTTTATTTTCTGTACACAAGGAATTAAGCGCTTCTTCCTGAAAGCCAAGCCCTTTTTGGGACCCCTTGTCGGTTGTAACTTCTGGTAGGCTACCACATCGAGAAGTTATGTCTGAGATAAAGGAAATTTTTGGTTCATAACTATCATCTTTGGCCATTTTGGTCAATTCTCTCATATCGTACATGGTGTTTGGAACTAAACTATCTACATTACGTATTTTTGGGTTTTCATCTACAGTTTCCCAGTTACTATCTAGATTACATTTACTAGAAGAAGAAAGAAATGGTCTAGCACTATCTAGGCATCGAGCCCTCAAATCGGAAGCAAAAGAAGAACTACGTAATTTATGTAATGTTTTCTGAGATAAAGATGGTACACTACCCAACGTGTCCATCTCTACTCTTTTCCCTGGGTGGACTCATAATCTTGAAAGTAGGCCCTGGCCTGTTCAAAGTCCATGTCTTTCAATACTCGCATATGACCTTTTCCTTTATCAGAGTTTGCAGATGACCCCTCAACCACGGCCCTGGGTGACGATTTCGAATCTTCGTCTTGCTGGCCAGCTATACTGTGTAAATGGGACATCTTGGAACATCCCGTTTTGTGCTGGTTTCGACTCCAGCTACACTCGCCACATCTGGTAGATGGTGCTCGGCAATCCTTAGCACGATGTCCGTCTTTGCCACAATTGAAGCATCCCTGAGAAACTTTCTTTACAGCATCGATATCCATGGTGTTGGGGTCCCGTTCCCTTCGGTTACTATTGTATAGGGTGGGGACCTTAGCACGTGTCTTGAAGGACTCTATGGCTTCGGCGTATCCTTGGATTACCATCACATATTCAGGGACAGTGTGTTTCCTTTGTTTATCTAAAAAGATTGGGTGCATGACTTCTGCCTGAATCTGTTGCTCCAATAACGCAATTCCCATTGCGTCACCACACATGGCTTGATCGTAGTTAGTGATCCATCGTGTGAGGAATGTCTGGGTTCGTTCCTTGAAACCTTGTTTCATGGACATGAGGCGCCTTACTGCCAGGTCACACTCATTGCCCATGGTAAATCACTGCTGTAAGATTCATTTGATCTCGGCCAAATCTGGCCATCAGTATCTCTCAGTTTTGGTCTTTTTTATTTCATTGCAGGTCCATGCTCCCGCACCGTTCTTGTCTTTTTCTTTGGTTGATCTGATTCAGACCAACACTGCGTATGTCCTGTGCTCATCCTTCGGATAAGCTTCCTTGTTCATTTTTAGGTAGACTTCCATCTTGGTCCACCATTCCTCGAAATGATTATAGGCTCCGTTAAAGTTCCCTGGGTCTGGAATGATGGTGACCTTCTTGTGGACTGTTGTAGAAACAGTCCCTTCATCTACGGCCTGGGAGGCCTCCTCTGCTCAGGTCCTCGCGACGTCTGCAGAGTCTTCTGCTCTTTCAAGGTGTTCTTTCAGAGTCCAATTCTCCACCACAACATCATTTAGTTTCAAGTTTAATTCTGTCACCAGCACTAAAAGTTCTGCTAGCATGGCCATCGTGGTCTATAATTTCTTGGGGGGGAGGAGAGAGGTGTTAAATGATAAATTCGGCTACTGCTTCATAACCGTGTTTTTCAGAGAGGTCTTTGCAAGGAGGACCTTGTCCAACAAGTGAGTTAAGGAATTATTTTCTTAGCCAATAAGACCAAGAGTTGAGATTGGTGGCGTTTGCAAGGGGTACTCTTTCAGGGGTAGCAGGGATCCACTGAGTTTTGGGCAAGATGTATGTTTTGGCCTTGATTCCGAAGTTTCCGCAAATGAATTCTACTAGATCTCCATTGAAATCCAGAGTGGCTATTGTTGTAGGGGAGTGGTTCCTACTTTTCCTATACCTTGTGTCATGTGATACTCATGAAGAGACCAACAAGTGACTAACTTGGGTGATACTCACAAAGAGACCAGCACCAAATTACCTAAAATAACTAAAAGCAATACCAGGGTCACGAGCCCCGGACGTATGTCAAAGGATAGAGTTGAGGGAACCGGAAGTGCCTGGCTACGGCACAGATTTAGCTCTGTCTAGGCTGCAGATCTTACAGAAGAAATTGCAATTCTGTCGTTTGCATAGTATCGACTCCGCTGCACTGACCCACTTTGTGCCAAGGGATTGATCCTTACTTTCTAGCGGTCAGAAGGGTCCTCTCGAATGAGGTCTACCCTGACAAAGTGAACTAGTGTTTACGCCGGACGAGCGTATGACAGCAGTATGGACCCAATTGCTTTTCGGGGAGGGTCACCTGCTCAAGGGTTCTCTTTTTACTTCTGATAGTAGAAGGATTTCCATTAACTCTGGGATCCGAGTATTTCACAGCAAGTATGAAGAAGAGGGGAGGGTGATAGGTTTTGTGATGATAGGTGGTCAGTGACAAAAGAAGAGGTGGGTAGTAGAGTGAGTCTTGTTCTAATGAAGGCAACCTTAATCACAAGGACTAGGCACCTCAACTAAAAACAAGATAAGATAGTGGGGAACTGATTAGAGGGAATTCAACCAGAACAAGACTGACTTGTTCAGTTGCTCCATTCAAGTATTTATACTACAGATACATGCGCACAGACCAAGCTGTGTCTGACACTATCTACTATATAAAGGTATATACGTTCTCACGAGTGTGAGAGACAGAAGTCGAGAAGTGAGGCTGGTGCAAGAGGTGTGTTGGTCTAGACCATGACATCACTGATAAGAAGATAGAAGATAGATGCTCTGATAAGATGTAATTAGATGAGAGAAGCGCCATGATAAGATAAGATAAGATAAGATAAGAGGGTCGTGAAGTGAGATTTGCAACACCATCGGAATTCAGGGGAGGTTCCAAGTGCTTCGCCATCACAGTAGCTTCCACTACGTCAGCTCACACCTCCGCCATCAATGCAATCAGCTGCTACAACTGCGGCAAAGACAGTTACTGAGTACATGACTGTAAAGCAGCTTCAACATGCTGCCAAGAATATAGGTTCTCATGCAGAGGACACCACAAAGAATGCTTCAAATTTAGAAAAAATGCCCATGCCATGGAGACAACCACATCAACAAACAACCCCTTTTTAAAGCCCCTGCAGCCTAATTGGCAAAAAGCAATTGCAGGTATGGACTTAGAGGCTGCACAGGCCTATTTTCATGACCTTTCAGTGATGCAGGGAAAAGCCCAGTGAGGCCCTTATCAGGTAAAGAAGTCTCACCCCTGATGAACAATATTTCTTTAGCTTCTGTTTCTTTAGATCCTTGATGCCTAGATAGTGCTAGTACAAATTCATTTTCTTTACCCTATAATAATAGTTTTAGCATGCTTGATTCTCATGTAATATTAGATATCAATAGTTCTCCATCTTTATCTCTGTCATCTCGATGTGGTAGCCTATCAGATGACATAACCGAAGGAGCAATCTCGAAAGAGCATGGTTACTGGGAAGTGACACTTAATTCTGCTTATAAAGAAAAAAATATTTCTCTTCAGAACCCAACTGATAAAAGAGTGCGCACACTCAAGCCACTCAGGGAAATAACTCTAAAAATCGATATAATCCAAAAAGACAAAAATATTATGGCAAGTGCCCTACTGGATAGTGGCACTAACAGGATCTTTATAGGTATGGAATGGGCCAAGAAAAGTCGCATTCCTCTCACTCCTCTTGAAAATGTGGTACCTGTCTACAACATGGATGGAACTATAAACTCTGCTGAAGGCATTGCATTTACCTGTAATCTTGTTATAGACTATCAGGAACATCACAAAAGAGTAACTGCAGATGTCACCAACCTTGGTCAGAATCAATTGATTCTTGGATACACATCATTAAGGGACCACAACCCCTCTATTGATTGGACCTTAGGTCATGTACGAATGGACAGATGTCCTACCTCATGCAAATTATTGAAGACCATTTATGGCAATAGAATAGAAGAAAGAGAAAGAGATTACATAGCCAGCATGCATAGTGAAAAATTCACCTTTTCTGATCCAAACTCAGAGGATGCATTTAAAACTTGTCCCTGAACACTATAGAGAGTATCTTATCTTGATGTCTTTTCAGAAAAAGTATCTGAACAACTCCCTGAACATAAAGCATGGAACCACGCAGTAGATCTAAAACCAGATTTCATACTCAAGAAGGGTAGAATGATCCCACTTGGACCCACTGAACAAGATGAGGTCAAAATGTTTGTAAATGTGCAATTAAAAAGGGTTACATTAGACCTTCGAAATCACCTCAGACATCATTGGTATTCTTTATTCCTAAAAAGGATGGCAAGAAATGTATGGTTATGGATTATAGATACCTCAACAAAGGCATGGTTAAAAATAATTATCCCCTTCCGTTGATCTCGCAAATCATAGATAAACTCAAAGAAGCTAAATTGTTTACCAAAATGGATCTGAGATGGGGATACAATAATGTCCACATCAAAGAATGCGACAAATGGAAGGGAGCCTTCATCTGTCACCTAGGAGCCTTTGAACCCACAGTAATGTTCTTTGGCATGTGTAATAGTCCTGTGACATTTCAACAAAAAATGAATGAAATATTTGTGGATATGGATGACATTGTAATTATTTACAGCAATGACTTATTAATCTTCTCGAAGCACAACAATGTGGCTAAACATCACAAAGCAGTATGAAGAGTACTTCAGAAACTTTGTGAGAACGACCTATTCATGAAACTGTCTAAGTGTTTCTTTGAAGTCACAAAAGTAGACATGCTAGGGATGGATGTATCAGGAAATGGAATCTTGATGAGCCAAAATAAGCTTGATGGTATTGTGTCATGGCTGGTCCCCCACAACATAAAAGGAGTAAGAAGCTTCTTGGGACTAGCCAATTTCTACCATTGCTTCATTGAGCATTACTCTTTGATCGCCCACCCCTTACATGACTTAACAAAGAAAGATCAACCCTGGTGCTGGGGTAATGCACAATAAATGGCATTTGATAATTTAAAAGAAAAATTCACTAGCACACCAGTCTTGGCATATCCAGCTGACACAACCCCTTATCATGTTGAATGTGATGCCTCAGATTATGCAACTGGTGCAGTGTTATCTACTCTAAAAGGAGATAAATGGCACCCTATTGCATATATGTCACACTCCATGATCTCCAAACAGCACAATTATCCAATCACTGATAAGGAAATGCTCACAATCATTCTTTCTCTCAAGCAATGGAGACATCATCTTGAAGGTGCTCATCATCAGTTTGAAATATGGACAAATCATAAAAATCTACAATACTTTATGACCTCTCAAGATCTAAACTGTAGACAAGCCCAATGGGCCCAATAACTCTCTTGTTTCGATTATTTATTAGTGAATAAACCTGGTACTGCAATAGGAAAAGCAGATGCCTTATCTAGAAGAGAAGATCATAAAATAGGAATAGAAAATGACAATAAAAATACCATCATGATAGATAGTTCAAAAGTACATAGTGTACAATAAATAGAACTCTTTGATAAAATCAAAATAGAACACAAAAAAGTAACAACTGCAGAAGGATCAGTAGATATAAATGGATTATGGCAATACAATGGAAAGATATGGATACCTAGGAACTTGCACATGGAAGTAATGATGCAATTTCACAATCATCCCCTCGCTGGACACAAAGGTCTGGATAAAACCAAAGAATTGATTTCTTGATACTATAAATGGCCTGGCATGAAAGCTGATATTGAAACCTATTGCAAATCTTGTGATTGATGCACTCATATGAAGCCTTCAAACAAAGCACCTGCAGGAAAACTGCAACCCTTACCTGTAGCATCTGGACCTTGAAAACATGTGTCAGCTGACTTTGTCACTGGCTTCTCTGAATCACATGGATATGATAGCATGCTTGTAGTGGTGGATCGCTTCTCTAAAGAAGTCACCCTTATCCCTACTACTAAATCTGTAACTGCACAAAAGACAGCACAATTGTATAAAGACTATGTGTGGAAACACCATGGTTTGCCTGACTCTATTGTTGGATTGTGAATCCACACCTAGACAATAAGGGAACAGCCAGATAGCCTAGTGGTTAGGCATCCCAGTACTATAGGGAGGACCTGGGTTCGATTCCCAGTCTAGCCAGATTTTAGTGACTTAACAGAAACGACGTCGGGAAAAGTTTAAGGGAGACCACATCGGGTAATGGTACTCCCTCCCAGATGGACGATATTTCTTCTTCTTCTTCTCTTTCTTCTTTTTCAATAAGTACTCAACACCTAGATAGTGCTAGTACAAAATCTTTTTTACCGCTTCACAATAGTTTTTCTTATCTAGATTCCAATGTAATTTTAGATAGTGATACCGATTCTTCCTTTTCTTTATCTCCGACATCTCGATGTGGTAGCCTACCAGATGTCAAAACCGAAACAGCGTCTCGTATTGAGCGTGGCCCCGGTAATAGGGTACTTAATTCTGTTAAAAAAGAAAAAAAATATTTCTCTTCAGCACCCGACTGATCGAAGAGTGCGCACTCTCAAGCCACTCAGAGAAATAACCCTAAAAATCGATATAATACAAAAAGACAAAAACATCACTGCGAACGCCCTACTGGATAGTGGTGCTAACGGCATATTTATCGATACGGAATGGGCAAAGAAAAACCGCATTCCTCTCACTCCTCTTGAAAACGTGGTGCCTGTCTACAACGTGGACGGAACTATTAACTCCGCTGGAGGGATCGCGTACACGTGTAATCTTATTATAGACTACAAGGGACATCGGGAAAAAGTTATAGCTGATGTTACCAATCTTGGCCGGAATCAGTTGATTCTTGGATACACATGGTTAAGGGACCACAATCCCTCTATTGATTGGACCTTAGGTCATGTGCACATGGATCGCTGCCCCATGTCATGCAAAGTGTTGAATAGCACATATAGTAATAGAATGGAAGAATACGAGAAATCTTACATAGCAAATACGTACACCGATCAGTTTACGATACCAGATCCTAGCTCTGAAGATGCCTTCAAATTGGTACCAGAACACTATAGAGATTTCCTTGATGTCTTTTCGGAGAAAGTATCTGAACGCCTCCCTGAACACAAAGCATGGGACCACGCGGTAGATTTAAAATCCAATTTCGTACCTAAAAAGGGTAGATTGATCCCGCTTGGACCTGCCGAACAGGATGAAGTAAAAGCGTTCGTGAACGAGCAATTGAAGAAGGGTTACATCAGACCTTCTAAATCTCCTCAAACATCTCCAGTGTTCTTTATCCCAAAGAAGGATGGAAAGAAGAGAATGGTTATGGACTATAGATACCTCAACGAAGGCACGGTGAAAAACAACTACCCCCTTCCGTTGATCTCGCAAATCATAGATA
>JBBPMR010000395.1:0-22685 GCA_038090415.1 Rossbeevera mucosa | reverse complement strand
TCTCAGATCAAGGTCCTCAGTTCGCCTCAGCCTTTGCCAAGGAGCTCACAAAACTCATTGGATACACCCTCTCTCTATCCACAGCCTACCACCCCCAAACTGACAATGAAACTGAGCGAGTTAACCAGGAGGTAGAAACATTCCTCTACATTTATTGCCATGACAACCCCACCAGATGGGCAGAACACATCTCCCATGCTGAATTTGCCCATAATCACCACCCTCATTCCGTCACAGGGAAATCCCCATTTTTTCTTATAATAGAATATGAACCCTGCTCCTTCCCATTGGTAATCTCCGAATCCAACATCCCTGCAGTTGAAGCAAGACTTCAGAAATTCTCTGCTGCTTGAGATGAAGCCCTAGCTTCCCACAAACTAGCTTGTTAGGTGATGAAGGCTCAATCCACTAAGTCCTTCAAACCCTTTTCAAAAGGAGACAAAGTCTGGCTGGAAGCCAGAAATCTTCAACACACCCTGGCATTGCCAAAACTTGGCACCAAGTGAGAAGGACCCTTCACTATCACCGATGTTCTATCCCCAATCACCTACAAACTCTGCCTCTTCAAAACCTGGCACATTCATAACATATTCCATGCTTTTCTTCTATCTCCATATCACGAAAACCTCATATATGGCCCCAACTTCCCTTCACCCCCTCCGGACCTTGTAGAAGGAGAAGAAGAGTACGAGATCGAGAAGATTGTACAACACAAGGGACCACCACAGAAACACCACTTTCTGATCCGATGGAAGGGTTACTTGGCCAAAGAAGACTCCTGGGTACCTGAAAAAGAACTCAAACATGCCAAAACAGTTCTGGACACTTACAAGAAGGCCCACCCCTCCATCTTTCCCCCAGTAACAAACCACCCACTTGTCACTAAAACCAAATCTCATTGAAACCATGGACTCCTCTGCCTCTAGCCCTTCCCCTAACCTCTCTGTAGACCTTCCCTTTGCCTGGTGCCTCCTCTCCTTCTCTGAGGAAGGAAACCTCAATCTCATTGACTCCCAACTCCAGGACCTCCACCTTGCTTCCACTCTAGAACTCCTTATCAACATGGACTCCCCCATCCACCTTGCTAGACAAGCCTTTATGCAAAATATGTGTCTGTCTATTGCTGTAGAACACCTCCCCTGTCCCTTCCTACAGTCAGAGGATCCCCTTGTCCGTCTCTTCATCTCCATTCTTAAAGAAGTCACAAAAACCCAAGCTCTTGCCCTGGTTCCTCTCCTTGACCAGTTGGGCATGGTCAATGCCCTCTTCTATGCTGATATCATCCTCTGCCAACCTTGTTGTCCCCTCCTTGATAGACTGGCAGATGCTCTAATCCCCGACTCAGACTTCCTCGACGACACCCCAGACGTTCCCACCACCCCCTCATCCAGCTTGTCCCCTCTGGATGCTGAAGAAGAGCAAGTTTTAGCTCGAGTTGAGGCAGACTTTGCCCAAGCGGAATGGCAGATAGTGTTGGATGGCAACAAATGTGTCCTCCCTTGTACCCACCTGGATTACCCCTCCACCTGTTATGAATGCCATTGACAAGGCCACAAACAAGTCAATTGTGAATACTACCAGTGTCCCATTTGTTTGAAGACTGCCCCTGGTCACCCCCAGAAGCATTGCCCTGGTTGTCAACTCCTTCCCATTTCCCCTCCTAACTCTCATCGCCATGTTTGCTGCCCTTGAGCTGCCTCCATGACATCCCCTTTGCAACAATCCTACTACCCCCCTCCCTCTCGAGTCTCGTCTCCAGTTCAGGAGAAATTCAAATGGTGGGACCATGTCACTGAAGGAAACCAGAAATGGGAAGATGATCACGCTAGGACTTGGGGTTTCAATAACAATGAACCCTTTGAGTATGACAATGAAGGTATGGCTAACATGACTGGATCTTCTAGGATGTGAAAATGTCAGGGACTTTTTGTCTACTAAGGGGTTAATGTTACGATTTGAGTGGACCCCCCCTTCCTTTCTTTCTTTCTTCCTTCTCACTTTCTATGTTCCTTTCCCTATCTTGGCTTTCATGTATACTTAGTCATCCACAGCTTTCTATTGTTCTTTACTGTGGATTATCTACTTATTCCATTATATTCCATAGTATTTTATGGCACCACTTTTACCAACCAATCATGGTCATTTCTATGGTTCTTTTCTTTACTTATAAGCAACTCAACATCGCCTTTAGCTTCTCTAACCTTGACCTCTTCGAGTACTGTCTCAAATATCCCCTCCTTGAGTATCTTCTAGATATGTCTTGGAATATATCTCTTGCTCCTTGAACCCTCTGTGTGACCCCGTCCTGCACTTGAAAGGATGCTTCAACCTCTGAGCTTTTAACCCAGCTCCATAGGTTGTCTTTGTCACTCTCAGCCTCTAGTCTTCAATCCCTCGACCGTTACAACTTGCCCCTATTCTTTTCCTTTCTCTCTTCATCAATGCTTCTCACTATGCCTTTCTCCTATCGATTGTTTACTCACTGTACTTTAGTCATCCACAGTCTTCATGACTCATCCATAACTGTGGATTACCAATTGCTCTTACTCATGCTTACTCATTTGCTCTGTCATGTTCCATGACATTCCATCCCATTATTATATAAACCTTAGACACTTGATCCTGTAAACCCCAAGCTAGAGCTACTCAATTCTCCCTTGAATCTATCTGCTCCTAAGCCCACCCATAGTCCCTCTGAGTGTGTGCTCTTCATCCAAGTTCTTTGTTGTTCCAAGGCTCCCCCCTTTGGACTCCTCAGCCAAGTCTTTGTGTTTCACTTCATGGTGAAGCTCACTAAGCATCTCTAGTCCCCTGTTGTCCCTAGGCCTCCCACTTCAGACTCTTCATCCCTTCGTCATCCTCAGGTGTCTGCCTTAGGACTCCCAACCCTTAGTCCTAGTACCCATCAAGTCTACAACCGACCTATCCAGGCCAATTGTAACAAAAGCTCTAGCTTCCCCTTTGGTCACCATCGTTGTGAACTGCTACCACCATTCCTCCCAAACTCCCCTACTCGAGACCTGAGGGAAGGAACCCACCTTTCACACCACAGAACCCCTTTGCTTCTTCAACCCACCAAGCTCTAGCCATTGCCTCCTCTTGGAAAGAAGGACAAGCTCCCCCTGAATCCCCAGAGTCCCTTCCTTGCCAAACCAGCGATGAAGACACAGATCCTGACCTGGACCTTACCCTCCCCTTGACCCAAGAATTAGACGACTCAACCGAGTTAGCTCAGCAGTTGTTCTTGAGCCTCACTCTCTCCAAACCAGCCACTTCTCCATCTTCCACCCCAGTTGCTTGCCAACCACCCTTCACCCTTCCCCCACCCCCACCTCCTCGTGTCATGTCATCATCCAAAGTTACTGAACTTCGTCTTGCCCAGCCTGAGGACTTTGACAGTTCTCAGGATAAGGCAATGTCCTGGATTTGCTTGGTTTAAAGATACCTTGCGATCAACAAAGATACCTACCACTCAGATAAAAGACAGATCAGATTCACTCTCTCCTTCATGAAGAAGGGCACTGCCTACTCCTGGGCAGACACTTTTACCTTGAAGAGACTCTCTGCTAGTTCTTTGTCCCTGGGTACCTGGAGCAACTTCTTTGATGAGTTCAAGAAAACTTTTGAACATTCCAACTCGGCAGCCAATGCTCTCACCTGGCTCTCCTCTTTCCACATGGAGACCAAGTGTGATGGATTGTTCCCCCCCCTCCCTTGCTTCCTACATCGCTCAATTCCAAAACAGAGTCGCTATCTCTGGCCTCAAAGAAGAGGCCACCCTCTGCCAGTTCTTCTTGACCAGCATTCCCTCCTCTCTCTCTAAATGAGTCTATCTCATGAAGAAAGTCCCCACCACTGTCACAGATTGGTATACCAATGCCCAAAGACTTAACGACTATCAATGTCGTGCTGCTATGACTGCCAAACTCCACAGAGGACAAGGACAGTCTCATCTCTTCATTTCCCCAACCACTGTCCACTCTTCTAAAGAGTCCAATGACATGGACATAGATGTGGTAAAAATCACAAAGCTCACTCCTGAGAAAAGGGAACAATGCTTCAAACTAGAACTTTGCCTTCACTACAGGAAACCTGGCCACAATGCTTCCTTCTGCTCTGCCTTCACCTCCTCCACTCCAGCCACCTCCTCCCACAAGTGATTCACCAAAAAGGTCGCTAAAGCTAAAGAAAAGGACATCCCAGCCCTCATTGACATGGAGGAAGACTCTGACAAAGAAAAGGTCATTGGAAAAACCGCTTTCTCTTGGGGTTTTTAAAAAGAAGACCTCGATCAACGCAAGGCTCTCCTATTCCTACTTCTTGTGCTCCTGTACTTATATTGAAGTCCTCTAAAGCAATGAAGATCCCCATTCGTCTCATTGTACCTTCACACAATTTCCAAGCTGTCAAAACCACTGCCCTAGTAGACAGTGGTTCAGAAATCTCCTGCATTGACTGGTCCTTCATTCGAAAACATCGACTTTCCAGGACCAAACTGGACACCCCCATCAGAGTATGAAACATCAACCAATCTGTTAACAAGAAAGGTGACATCCTCTTCTCCACCACTCTCTTTGTTGACATCGAAGAGGTCACCCAGAAAGTCCTCTTCCACATCATGGACTGCGGAAATGAAAACATCATCCTAGGACTCCCCTGGCTGCAAGCTACAAACCCTGTCATCAACTGGGAGGCCTAAACTCTCTCTATCTTGAAGTCCTCTGATATGTCCACCCATCTATACCATCTCCATACAGCAGACCTTCAACGTCACGACTTCCACTACCAGAGACTGCCTCCCCCCCTCAGAAACTCCCCAAGCATATAAATGTTTATGCTATCCATGACAAAAATCTCTATGACTACCTTGAATTTGAAACCAAGGACCAGTATCTCTGAAGAGCTACAGAAAATCGAATAATGAACCAAATCTTGTGATGCAGATCTAGGTTCATTCCCAAAGGATCCACCCTCATTGCACGCCTCACCACTGCCACCAATCTCGCCATGGAAGCAGAAAAATCTAAACCTAAAATCTCCCTTCTGTTACAAACCTCGTTATTTCACCTAGCTTTTAAGCGCCCTCGTTATCTTATCTTATCTTATCTAAGCGCGCGCCAATCTTATCTCACATCTTAACGCTCGATCATATCTTATCGTGTCACGTGACTCGAGTCTAGACCATTATGACATCATACCTCATGTTGTAGTTCTAGACTCTTGTTCTCACAGTTGTGTGAACACTTAGTACATATATAGTAGTTTCTCTCACGGTACGTCATCGCTTACTGAGCACCTGCCCTAAAGTACGCCTCATGGCCGCCGCATGTAAAGTAGTATATATACAATGAAAGTCCAGCCAGACTTCTTAGTCTGTTCTGGTTGATTTCCGACCTAAAGCAGAGTTCCTCCATTGTCTTAGTATTATTGGTGGTGACTTAGTGCCTTAACTGTATAGTTTTGGTCGTTGCCAACACCTTCCTCCCAAGTACTCCGAATTCGAGTCTGTCTTCTCAGAAGAAGCCTCCTCTTGTCTCCCTCCCCCTAGATCCTACAACCATGCCATCAACCTCAACAAGACCTTTTTCCCAAAAATTGGCAAACTCTATCCCCTCTTCCCTGATGAACAAAAGACCACTGAGTCCTTCCTCAAGGAGAACCTCTGGAGTGGAAAAATCCATCCATCCAAGTTCCCCCAGGCATCCTCCTTCTTCTTTGTTAAAAAGAAAGATGGAAAACTTTGTCCCTGCCAGGATTATCACTACCTGAACTCCCATACCCCTTGAGATGCTTACCCTCTACCTCTAATCTCTAATTTGGTCAACAAACTTAAAGGAGCCAAAAGTCTTCACCAAGTTTGACATTTGATGGGGGTATAACAATGTCCAAATCAAGGAAGGAGACCAATGAAAGGGCGCCTTCATCACTCACAAAGGACTCTACAAACCCACCATAATGTTCTTCGGAATGAACAACTTGTTGCAAACTCTGTCACACTGCACTAACTTTCCCTTAGCACCCATGATAGATGCGCGCCTATCTTATCTTATCTTGGCGCCCATCCTTTATCTTATCTTAGCCTCTTTCTTATCAGAGGTCACGTGACTTGGTCTAGCCCTTGTCACGTGATACAGAGTCTAGGCCTATGACATCACTGGTAATGTCATATGCTGACTGATGAAGTACCACACTGGTAGCATGTGGTACAGGCATGTCTGCCTCATGTGTATAGCCTTTGTACCTTAAGGCATCCACATGTAGCTTAGGGCAGGACATCGTAGCATGGTCCGTGCACTTAGTCCTCAAGTATATATAGTCAAGCCTATATCGTAGAGTACTCCCCAGTCTTGATATATTGAGTACTTCACTCATAGTCCTCTACTGCTAAGTCGTCGCCTTACTGGCTCCTCCACCAGTACTGCACTACCAAGCTACTCCTTGCAGTACTCCTAGTACCCCTTGACGCTACCTCTCTACAGGGCATGTTACACGTTCCTTGTTCATCTACGCTTATACCCTTTTAGCGAGTACTACCATTCAGTGGCTCTACTCCATAGTCCCCGCTTCACAACTCCCCCTCCACCTTCCAACGTTTCATGAATGACTCTTTCTGTGACATGATCACTGAAGGATGGTTGGTTATCTACATTGATGACCTCCTTATCTTCTCCCTGGATGATGCTTCCCACACCGAACACACCCGACGAGTTCTCCAGTGCATGCAGGAGCTTGACCTCCATCTTTGTCTTGAAAAATGCAAATTCACTACTAAGGAAGTAGAATTCCTTGGGATGATTATCTGCCCTGGTACTTTTAACTATGGACCCAGGTAAGCTGGACGGCATCGCCTCCTGGCCTGCTCCCTCCAAAGTTAAAGATGTCTGATCCTTCCTTGGCTTTGCCAACTTCTATTGATGTTTTATTGACCACTACTCTGATATTGCTTGTCCTCTCATAGATCTAACCAAGAAGGACAAGCCTTGGAACTGGACCCCTGCCTGTCAATCCACCTTTGAATCCCTAAAGGCCTCCTTCCTCTCAAAACCAGTCCTTTATCTCCCAGACCTCTCTGCCCCTTTTGCCATTGCCACCAATGCCTCCCATGATGCCACTGGTGCCATTCTCCTCCAAACAGACTCAAATGGAGACTAGCACCCTTGCTCTTACCTCTTCCAATCCCTCATCCCTACAGAACGCAATTATGACATCTATGACCGAGAACTCCTTGCAGTTATTTGTGCGTTACAAGCTTGGAAGCACTACCTTCAAGACTCCCCCTTTCCCACCCAGGTCTTTACAGACCACAAGAACCTCACCTACTTCTGCTCCCCCAAGAACCTCAATTAACAACAAGCCCAATGGCTCCTTGACCTCACTGACTTCAACCTTCGAATGATCCATGGCCCTAGAAAACTCCTTGCCGGACCAGATGCTCTCTCTCAACATCCTGACAAGTTATCCTCTCTCCCAAAGGACAATGAAGTGGTCGCCCTACTTCCCCCCAACCTCTTCATCCGTGCCTTCAATGTTGCCCTTCGCAATAAAATTGCCTTGTCTGCAGATGATGACTCTCTTGTCCAGAATGCCCTCCAAAGCCTCAAGGGCACCATTCCCCCTGCCTTCCACTCCCATCTCTCTGACTGGAAATACTCAGATGGAATTCTCACCTACCAGGACTGAGTTTACCTCCCTACTGCCTCCCTCAAAGAGATATTGTCTCTCAAGCCCATGACCACCCCTCTGCCAGCCATCCTGGCTACCTCAAAACTCACCAGCTTGTCTCTGCTGAATACTGGTGGCCTAGCCTTGCTCAGTTCGTTCACAAGTACATTGAAGGTTGCTCTGCCTGCCAACAATGCAAAGTGAACACCCACTCCACTTCCCCCCCTCTGGCCCCCATTAAATTGACCTCCTCCTGTCCCTTTCAACAGGTCTTCTGTGATCTTATCACTGACCTCCCCTCCTCCTCTGGCTTTGACTCCTTACTGGTCATGATAGACCATGGCCTTACAAAGGGGGTAATACTTTTTCCAACCAAGAAAACTGTTACTGCTGAGGGGATTGCCTTGCTTTTCTTTCACAAAGTCTACAAACACTTCAGCCTATATGACAAGATCATCTCTGATTGTGGCCCTCAATTCACCTCCTCCTTCGCCAAAGAGCTCAGAAAAGCCCTCAAATACAACCTCTTTCTCTCTACTGCTTATCACTCTTAAATCAATGGAGAAACTGAGCAGGTCAATTAGGAAATCGAGACTTATCTTCAGATCTTCTGTGGAGATGACCTGGTAATATGGGCTGATTGGATCACCCACGCGGAATCCGCCCACAACCACCACCCTCATTCTGTCACCAGAAAATCCCCCTTCTTTCTCATGATGGGCTTTGATCTCCATCTCCTCCCAACCATCCTCATAGAAACCAACCTCCCTGCCATTGAAACCCACTTGAAATCCCTCACTGCCGCTCAAGACAAAGCCTTGACTGCTCACAAACTTGCCAGACAGGTCATGAAAGCCCGTCATGGCAGAGGATTCAAGCCCTTCACCAAAGGAGACAAGGTTTGGCTCAAAGCCAAAAACTTGAAACAGTCTCTCACATCCCCCAAATTCACCCCAAAATGAGAAGGACCCTTTACCATCACCCAGGTCCTATCTCCCCTCACCTATTGTTTGCACCTCCCTAAAACATGGAGTATCCACAACGTGTTCCATGCTTCTCTCTTATTGCCCTATTGCAAAAACTCTGTCCACAGACCAAACTTCCCTACTCCACCTCCAGACCTAATAGAAGGAGAAGAGGAATATGAAATACTATGGATCATATGCCAAAGAGGCTCTGCAAGGAACTGCATGTACCTAATCAGATGGAAAGGGTATACTGTGGAAGAAAACACCTGGATCCCTGAACGAGAACTAAAACATACTAAGTCCACCCTCCTTGCTTATAAAATGCTTTTTCCCTTCATCTTCCCCTCCTAAACCCTCCCAACAAACCACCACCATGTCCCATGTTGCTCCCAAATCCCTTTCTTCCATATCTTCCCTTTTTTCTACCACCTCACCACTTTCGACTTCTACTCCGAGTCCTTCTCCTGATCTTCACAGTGGTGATGTTCCTCTGCCAGATAGTCCAAGCCCGATGGGACTTGGCACTCCTCTTTCCATCACCATAGCTGACAACACCCCCTTCCACTGGCACCCAGAATCTTCCCCTCTCCTCCCCTTCTCTCATCCTCCTGTCCTCACTGTGGACATCCCTACCTATGCTATGCGCCTCTGACATGACAAACCATCATCCTCCTCCATTCGCCACCTCCAGGCATATTTACAGAACTCTAGGATGCACCACCCCATCCATGCCCATGTAGACATGGACTCCCCACCCAGCTCTTTATACCTCACTTTTGTCCACTCCTCATGTCTCCTCTCCATTGTCAACACTATGCTTTCTTCCTCAGAAGGCAGTCAAGCCTTTCTAGCCTCTCAGGTGTCTGCCTTTCACCAAGCTATCGAAGAGCAACTTCTCTTGGCCATGCACCAGTTGGGCATGATGGAATTCATAGACGACATTGACCGGTTTCTGGCTGAATTGGCTGCCTACCCCTCAGTCTCCGCCTCTCCCTTCTCGCCTGAACCCTCCCCCTTCTCCTTCCCTGCAGAGGTTGAAGTGGTCTCTCTGACTGGTCTCCTCAAGGTTCCACCCACTCCCTCAGCATCTTCCTCCCCTCTCAACCCAGCCGAAATTGAGGCCCTTCACTACTCAGAAACTGTTTCCCCTTTGGAACAGGATGACTATAAGGGAATTGACACTGCCTTTCTGGATCCAAAGTCTCCTCCTGCCTCTTCCCCTCCCTCCAGTGTCAAAGAATATGTCACCATGGACCCTGTCCAACTGGGATCACAGTGAGACACTAGAAACACCCCTCTTCCCTGAGGACACCCTCTCTTCCCCTCCTCATGCTTCCAATGCTGATGCCTAGGGCACTTTCGAGTGGATTGCCCTGAGTATCAGTGCCCCACCTGTTTTCGCAGGCTACCAGGTCACATTCAAAGGAGCTGTCCCCTATGATGGCATACCCCTCATGTCTCCCCCTCCTCATCCTCTTCTTCCTGTCGCTCCAGAGATTCTAGACAATCTTCTCGCTCCTCCAATCGTCCCCTTCCCATTCCTCCCCCTCAATGTGACCCTTGAGATGACATCAGCGATTACAGAGATGACTTCTATAATGAGGTCACTGAGTCTAACATGACTGGAGAACCCTGTGGTTCCTTCTAACTACTTTGTTCCAGTGAACTGAAGCCTACAAGGGGGGTAATGTTACAACTTGCCCCTATTCATTTCCTTTCTCTCTTTGTCAATGCTTATCACTATGCCTTTCTTCTATCAATCGTTTACTCACTGTACTTTAGTCATCTGCAGTCTTCATGACTCATCCATAACTGTGGATTACCAATTGCTCTTACTCATGCTTACTCATTTGCTCTGTCATGATGACTCACTTGATTCATCATTAGCTTACTGTACTATTACTCATCCACAGCTTCATGACTTATCCTTACTGCATATGACACATTTCCTTCTGTCATGTTCCATGACATTCCATCTCATTATTATATAAACCTTAGACACTTGATCCTGTAAACCCCAAGCTAGAGCTACTCAATTCTCCCTTGAATCTATCCACTCCTAAGCCCATCCATAGTCCCTCTGAGTGTGTGCTCTTCATCTGAGTTCTTTGTTGTCCCAAGGCTCCCCCCTTTGGACTCCTCAGCCAAGTCTTTGTGTTTCACTTCGTGGTAAAGCTCACTAAGCATCTCTAGTCCCCTGTTGTCCCTAGGCCTCCCCCTTCAAACTCCTCATCCCTTCATTGTCCTCAGGTGTTGCAAATACTAGTCGTCACTAGTTACTTTTTCCTTTTAGCGCCTATAGCGCCTATTTTTCTTTCTTTCATTTGTACAAATCCAGAGCGCTCTAAAGGTAGTACAAGCGCTCAGTCCTTATCTCTTATCTTATCGCACCGCTTTACGTAATATGATGTCACCATGACATCATACTCTAGACTTACACACAGTCTCAGCAAGGCAGTATTTCTCTTCCATTCTACACTGCCTTGCCTCACTTTAGCATCATGGTAAGCATAGCCTTGCCTCATTGTAAGTAGCATGTAGTATAGCCTTTGTCCTCATGGACACAGCATGTATGGTAGTATATATACTTGAATGCAGCAACGGAACAAGCCAGTCTTGTTCTCGTTGGATTCCCATTGCCAACACTCTCCCCTTTAGTTAAGTTTGAGTGCAGCACCTAGACATTGTCAAAGGTTGCCTTCATCAGGTGTCTGCCTTAGGACTCCCAACCCTTAGCCCTAGTACTCATCAAGTCTATGACTGACCCTATCCAGGCCAGTCATAACATTGACCCTCAAAGAGTCTTGTTATCTTAATCCCTTCGATCCTCAAGACTCCCTTAGTTCCTTTGGTCCTTAGTCATCTTGATCTCTTGCTCCTCAAGACTCCTTGTCCTTGCCCTTCACTCCAAGATCTTCCTCTTGAGGCTACACCTGTTCCTATCTGGACCAAGTGTAACACATATCCATTTGGTGGTTGGTCTCTTCGTGAGTATCACCAAATTATGAATAGTTAAAACTGGATTTCCAAGGAGATATAGTAGAATTCATGTGTAGTAACTTTAACACTGAATCAGAAAAATATATACTCCCAAAAACAACTTGGTTACCAGTAGAACCAGAAAGAGTACTGATCGAAAACATCTCAGACCTCGATCAGTGGCTCTATTGGCTATGTAAAAAATTCCTTGAATCCCTGATTGGAGAAGGACCTTCAATCAAAGAAACAAACAAAAAACACGGGTATGAAACCCAAGCAATCTTCTTAGTCACCCCTCCCCCCTGCAACCCTTTTACCAATGGTGACTATTAAGCAACTGCTCCATTTTCATCTTTTTCTTTAGTTGACCCTATTCAGACCAACACGGCATAGGTTCAATGTTCATCTTTAGGGTATGCCTCCCTATTCATTTTGAGGTAAACCTCCATTTTTGTCCACTATTTCTCAAAGCAATTATAGGCCCCATTAAAGTTTCCAGGATCAGGAACAATGGTGACCTTTTTATTTACTGTGGTCAAAATGGTTCCTTTAGCAATGTCCTGGGATGCCTCCTCTGTGCGGGTCCTCACAATGTCGGCAGAGTCTTCTGCTCTTTTGAGCCTCTCCTTGATCATCCTGCTCTCCACAGTGATGTCGTTTAGTTTTTGATTCAGCTCATTCATGAGCTGCAGTAGGAGCTTGGTGTTACACTTGGTCCGGGTAGGAACGAGTGTAGCCTCGAGAAGAAGGTCTTGGAGCTAGAAGCGAGGGCAAGGGGGCCTTGAGGGTCGAGAGATCAAGGCGACTGAGGACTGGAGGGACTGATGAAGTCTTGAGGATCGAAGGGATCAAGACAACGGAGTTCTTCGAGGGTTGAGGGATCGAAGACTGAGTACTGAGAGCGACAAAGACAATCTATGAAGCTGGGTTGAAAGCTTTAGAGGTTGAAGCATCCTTTCAAGTGCAGGACGAGGTCACACAGAGGGTTCAAAGAGACAAGGGATATATTCCAAGACGTATCTAGGGGATACTCAAGGAGGGATATTCGAGGGAGTACTCGAGGAGGTCAAGGTTAGAGAAGTTAGGGGCGATGCTGAATCGCTTTATAAGTAGAGAAAGAACAATAGAAAGGACTATGATTGGTTGTTAAAAGTGGCGCCATAGAATGCTATGGAATATGGTGGAATGGGTAGGTAATCCGCAGTAAGAAGCAGTAAGAAGCTGTGGATGACTAAGTATACACGAAAGTGGTGATGGTAAAAGCGACATAGAAAGCGAAAGGAGGAAGGAGAGAAAGAAAAGAAGTGGGGGTCTGTATGAATCGTAACACTTGGGCTTGAAATGAGCTCAAGAAAACTAAAAGATACAAGGAGACAGATTGACCCTCCATTGAACAAATAGAGCTGATTCTTAGGCAGTGATTCACCCTAGGAAACGAAAGGGACTTAGCCATATGCCAGTTAATGTCAATGAAGCAAGGATACAAGGAATGTACCCAAACCTTCTTAACATAGTGGATTGCCAATTGGAATCAAGCAATATGTGGAGATGAAATGGAGATTGTGCTATTAGAGCAGCAAATCAGGAAAGAAGTAATGAAGCCCATATTTTTAGATTAGCAAAGGCAAAGGATGGTGCCTGACTATGTAACCATCATGCAACAATATGCAGAATCCATTGAGTCCTTCGAGACTCATAGCAAACTCCTGACCCCTTGGAGCTCAAAAAGGGAAAGGGATCCCAACACTATGGACATTGATGGCATCACCACCAAATCCGGCAAAGGCCCTGCCAGATATTATAACTGTGGAAAAAAGAGCCACCAAGTTAGGAAGTGCAGATCTCCTAAGAAAAATCAATGTGCCACTTGCAAGTTTGTAAATGGCAGGCACCATGCTAAATGTGCCAAAAGAATCAATGCTGCAGAGACAATCACAGAAACAAACAAAGGCAAAGAGGAAGAGGAAGATCTCAATGCACAGATAGTACAGATTGTAAAGGCTGCCATGGACCAGGGAAAAGAACAGACATAGACTCACTGGGCAGTAGTTTACATTTAGAAAATACAAAAAATAGTAGATTAGGAGTAGATAGTTTCTTTGCTTCTGATTTGAGAGCTTGATGCCAAGATAGTGCTAGCTTGTTTCCTTCTTCTGTTTCTCTTTCTGATTTTGTAGTTGTAGATGAAACACCAATAATACATAGAATTATGATAGAAGAAAAATAAAATAAAAATAAAGAACCCTCGTATGATATGCGACAGTTAGCTAGAATGACTGTAGATAGTTCATACATACTGGACAATTTCATAGACTGGAATACAATAGAAGATTCGTGATGTGGTAGCCTACCCGAATCACAATCTGACACAGCATTCTCAGGAGAGCATGACCACTGAGAAGTGGTACTTAATTCCATGTATACTGAAGAAAACAAGGATCCTAGCCCAGAGGATCGCTGAGTCAGGACTATCAACCCTGATAAGGAACTCACCATAAAAATCGAAATTAAACAAAAAGACAAAAAAAGAGAAGCATTAACCTTATTGGACAGTGGAGCCAATGGCACATTCATGGATCTGAAATGGGCCAACAAAACTAACATCCAGCTTAGAAGAAAGAGCTGAGAAATTCTCGTCTATAATGTAGATGGATTGAAAAATGCTGCAGGCAGTATTCGGTATGAAGCAGATGTCACTGTCAGGTACAAAGACCACATGGAAAGGATGGTGGTAGCATGACAAATTTAGGAAAGAATCAGATGATTCTAGAACACAACTGGTTGGTCCACCACAACCCCATGATTGATTGGGAATATGGCAAGGTTCAACTGAACCAAGTACTATAGGCACATTGGAATAATGAGGAGGAAAATGGATACTTAATCCAGAAAATCATGAAACCAGATGAGATAGATCTGACAGAAAAACCCATCGAGCCTGAGAAGACTTTTAAGTTGGTGCCTGAATGGTGCCAAAATTATCTCAATGTCTTTTCGAAAAAGGCAAGTGAAAGAATGCCAGAGTGCAAACCTTGGAATCATTCAATTGATCTTAAACCCGACTTCATGCCAAAGAAGGGTAGAATCATTCCCACCTCTGTTCAGGAACAAGAGGAGGTCTCGGCATTTGTGGATTATCAATTAAGCAAGGGATATATTCGTCCCTTGAAGTCTCCACAAACTTCACCAGTGTTCTTTATTCCCAAGAAAGATGGAAAGAAGAGGATGGTAATGGACTATTGTTACCTTAACAAGGGAACTGTGAAAAATAACTATCCCTGCCTCTAATCTCCCAGCTTATAGATAAGCTTAAAGGGGATAAATTATTTACAAAAATAGATCTGAGATGGAGTTATAACAACATCCAGATCAAAGAGGGTGATGAGTGGAAGGAAGCGTTCGTCTGCCATAGAGGTGCATTTGAACCATTAGTTATGTTCTTTGGGCAGTGCAATTCACCTGCCACCTTCTAGCAAATGATGAATGAAATCTTTGCTGACATGCCAAATGTTGTCATCATGTACATAGACGATTTGATGATATTTACCAAAACTGGTGATGTGTGGGAACACAGAAAAACTGTTTGGGAAGTGCTGGCATGCCTATGAAAACATGATTTATTCATAAAGCCAGAAAAGTGCTTCTTTGAACAAACTTCAGTAGAAATGCTGGGCATAATTGTATCAACTGAAGGAATATCTATGGACATGAAAAAGGTCCAAGGGGTTACAGAGTGGCAGCCACCATCTAATGTTAAAGGAGTAAGGAGCTTCTTGGGGCTGGCCAACTATTACCATAGATTTATTAAAGAATACAGTTCAATGGCAGCACCACTGCATGAACTGACTAAAAAGAATCAACCTTGGACTTGGGGCAAAAGTCATCAGGATGCTTTTGACCAGATCAAAAGTGCTTTCATTTCAGCACTGGTACTGGCATACCTGGATGATAAATTGGAGTATTGTGTGGAATGTGATGCATTCGACTTTGCTGTAGGAGGCGTTTTATCCACCTTAAAGAATAGAAAATGGCACCCTGTCACATTCATGTCACACAAAATGACCACTGAACAACGTAACTATCCCATAGCAGATAAAGAGATGCTAGCCATAATCACTTCTCTTGAGTCCTGGAGACATTACTTAGACACTCTTTCAAAATCTGGATGGACCATAAAAACCTCCAGTATTTTATGAAATCACAAGATCTCTTGCATAGACAAGCGAGATGGGCCCTTTATCTGTCTAGATTTAATTACCAGATAGTCAATAAGCCAGGTACCTTGATGGAAAAGGCAGATGCACTCTCTAGAAAAGCAGAGCTAGCTATTGGCATTGAGTCCAATAACAAAAACATGGTTATGATCCCACCACAAAAGATCAACAGGGTAGCAAAATCTGAGGGTGGTCCAGTGACCCCTACCACATCACACAGTATGCCCTTACTCAATAAAATAAAAGAAGAAGCACATTCCAAAGTGGATAAACTGGATGGATCAGTTCTCCATAATGAGCTGTGGCATTACACCAACAAAGTATGGGTTCTATTACGATTCATATAAACCCCTACTTCTTTTTCCTCCTCTACTACTTCTGCCTTCTATGCCTATCTCTCTATCACCATCTTTGTGTAATACTTAGTCATCCACTGCTTCTCACTGCTTCTCACTGTGGATTACCTATTTATTCCACCACATTCCATAGTATTCTATGGCACCACTTTCACTGACCAATCATGGTCATTTCTATTGTTCTTTACTTTACTTATAAGTGACTCAATATTACCCTTTCTTTTTCTAACCTTGACCTCCTCAAGTATTCTCTAGATACATCTTGGAATATATCCCTTATCCTTTGAAACCTCTATATGACCTCATCCTGCACTTGAAAGGACACTTCAACCTACAAGCTCTAAGCCAAGCTTTACAAGTTGTCTCTGTCACTTTCAGATCCTTGTCTTCGACCCCTCGACCCTCGAAGAACTTTGTCGCCTTAATCCCTTTGACCCTCAAGGCCTCCTCAGTCCCTTTAATCATTAGCTGTCTTGATCCCTCAATCCTCAAGACCTTCTTGTAGACAAGTAAGACTCAGTGACTATGGTTAGAGTCAACTATATTACCTGTAGACGAGTAAGACTACAGTAGGGTAAGTAATAGTAGGTAGTGAGTATCTTACCTCAGTGACTATGGTTAGAGTCAACTGAGGTACAGTACAGAGATGAGCAAGTACAAGTACTGGCTTATGTAAGCTACCTAATATGAAAGTGAGCGCTTGAACTCCAACACTCCCCCTCAAGTGGAACGGAGTCCAAGCTCAGAAGCAAAATGCTTAGCCTTAGCAGAAGGGAGAGCTTTGGTAAGGGTATCAGCAACCATACTATCAGTAGGGCAATAAAGTAGATGAATAGAACCTTTAGAAATAGAGAAACGAATAAAATGGTATCTAATGTCAATATGTTTAGTGCACACATGGTAATTACCATCCTTAGTAAGTGTGATAGTGAATTGGTTGTCATTGAAGAGGGTGATGGAGTTGCAGAGTGGTCCGAACATCTCGCCAATGAGACAGTGCAGCCAGAGGGCTTTCTTGGTGGCATAAGTGAAGGCAACATATTCAGCCTCAGTTGTCGAGAGCATGACGAGTTCTTGTTTGTATGAGCTCCAGAAGATTGTGCCGCCATCAATGAGGAAAGCGTAGCCCAATATGGTGTGCTGGTGTTCCTGAGATGTGCCATCCGCGTCCACATAGCCTTCGAGGCTTTTAGTTTGTGTCCCATATGTAAGCGACCATGTTTTTGTGCCGATTAGGTACCGGTAGACGTGTTTGAGCACTTCCCAGTGCAGTATTCCAGGGTCCTCAGTAAATTGGGCGATTGTTGAGACAGTGAATGCAATGTCCGGTTGGGTACCCACTGCAAGATACATGAGTGAGCCAAGCGCTGCCCAAAATGGGACTTGTCACATAGTTGCAGCATCTGTGGTGGATGTCAGCAACTGGGATCGTGATAGTTGAATATTAGAGTCCATGGGGATTGAGAGCAGTTTCTGATCAGTGAAGTTATATTTGATGAGTATAGCATCAATATATGATTGTTGGGAAATGGAAATGGTGCAGGTGTCATGATCATGCACTACCTTCATTCCAAGGAGCCAGCTAATCAGTCCAAGATCTGTGATCTTGAAGCGCAATCCAATTTCAGCCTTGAATGCTTTGATAAGCTCCTTTGACAATCCGGTGACAGTGCAGTCGTCGACATGTGAGGCTAAGATGAGCACATCAGCACCTATATTTGCCACAAACACTCCCCAATCCACCTCTGTGTGGTTGAGGCCAAGTTCAGTGAGCTCCTTGCATAGCTGCTGGTACCATTTCAGCACGCCTTGCTTTGAGCCATAGAGTGTGATGCAGAGGTGAGCGACTAGATCGCGGCTATGTTTGCTGATGCCAGGGGGAAGCTCCATGTAGATTATTTTATTATCGTCGAGTTTGCCATTTAGGAACATGGAGTGGAAGTCGAATATGTCGATATCCCAATTGTAGCAAGTAGCAATGGCAAGGATGAGGCATAGCAATGAGAGGTGAGTGACCGGGGCGTAGGTTTCATAGTAGTCGACACCTTGTATTTGGGTGAAACCGTGGGTGACGAGATGGGCCTTGTACTTATTGATTTTGCCAGCTGCATTCCGCTTTATCTTAAAGACCCACTTGGAATCAACCACATTTATTCCTTTTGGTGGTCTTGGCATGACATCCCAGGTGTGTGCATCGTCAAGGCTTTTAAGCTCAGCATTAACTACTTCTTCCCAGCATGCCCAATCTGGCCGTTTCCATGCTTCTTCGACCATGCGTGGCTCGAGTGCCTCAGCTTCGCTAACTCCTGCATACATCACATAAGCAGTATCACCATCGTCCCATCCCTCACTCACCACATCCACCTCTGTGGCCACGCTCTCTCCTTCATTCTCATGTTGGCCCTCAAGAGCAACAGCTTGGACTTCTCGCAGCAATGTGGATCCACCTGCATGTCCATCATGCATCCCTTGGCCACTGGTGAGCATTCTGATGTAGGACGAGTTTCCTCGTATGCGGGCTGATCTGCACAGTTTGGTCACGGTTCTGGTGGTGGGATTGATTCAGTGAGTGGTTTGTTTGGGTTTTCAAGGCACTGATTGCTCTTTGCAGTCCCTTCATTCTTCTCCTCAATCTGTGGCCTGTGTCACCCATCATCGTCACTCTGGCGCCTCTCGAAGGAAACATTGCACTCAACACTTATGGTGCATCGGCCCTCATTATAGATTCGGTGTGCACTGCTGTCAGCATCATAGCCTATCCACCAACCTGCTCACACTCAAGCGTCAAGCTTCGACCCGGAGTCATTATGGACCTACACACACATACCCCACTCTGGTAAGTGGTGCAGATTCGGCTTCTTCCTGGTTAGCAGCTCATGTGGTGTCTTGCCATTGAGTGCACGGAATGCCATGCAGTTCTTGACCCAAACGACGTGTGCTAATGCCTCTCCCCACAGCATTTTCAGGAGGCCAGTAGCATGTAGGACTGTATGGACCCGCTTGACCAGAGTCCAGTTTAGCCACTCAGCAACACCGTTGTGCTGCAGTGTGTCATGGGTGGTAAGTTTCTGCTCTGTCCCCTCGGATTTGAGATAATGTTTGAAGTCATCCCCTAGGTATTCGCCGCCATGGTCTGATTGAAGGTGTTTGATAACAGTGCCATGCTGTGTCCGCGCTCAGGCAGTGTATGTTTTATAGGTGTCAAGAGTGTTGGACTTTGCAGCGAGAAGGGTTAGGTGCATGTACCATGTATGGTTGTCCATGAATGACACATAGTATTTCTTGTGTCCAGGGGTCTGCACATTCGATGGTCCCCAGATGTCGCTATGGACTTCATCTCCAAACGTGTCACACTGTTGTGGTTTGCAGACATTCCCAATAGATTTGCAGATGGCTTTTCCATATTCACAGGACTCACACTGACCCATGGTTTGGTGTGTAGGGTCTAGCTCAATGCCTTCAACCATGCCCTTTGCAAGCATGTTGCGGATTGTACTCAGCATGAGGTGGGATAGTTGTGCATGCAGTTCTGACATGGTGAGCACATCTGGCACACTGGTGGCTCCTGCAAATGGCTGACTTGTGGTGCATTTCACCTGGTACAGGCCATTGCTAACAGGGACTTTGCCTATTAGGTGCTTCTGGGGATTGAAAATGCGACAGACAGATTCACGGAACAGTGCTGCATAACCTGCAGCTGCAAGCTTGCAGATGGAGACAAGTGTTACTCCCATAGATAGTGCATACAGCATGTTTTTCAAAAGGATTCATGCTTTTGACTTCCCATTCGGCAACTCAATGTATAGGTCTCCGTGTCTGATGGCATCAAAAGTGCGCTTGTCAGTGGCTCAAATGGGCTTGGGTGGGATGGAAGTGAAGTTGGTGAAGAGCTTGCGGTACAGGGATAGGTGCTGTGACACACCACTGTCATATAACTCAACAGTTGCTAATGCGTCTGAGTGGGCTAGGACTGTGAACAGGATCAACATGACCATGCTTGGTACTTTGGCAATGGACTCAGGGCCCTCGACAAACCATACACCGTCTGGTTTGGTCTCTTCAGCAGTGACATGTGCACTCTTCGAAGACTTTGTGCTCAAGTCTTTGGCCCGCTTTCCCCTTGGTTTCCAATCCTTTGGTGCCTGGCCATGCTTTCCTCTGCCCTCCTCCTAGCAGTTGTGTGTTTGGTTGCTGTGCCATCCACAATTGTTGCAGTCGCCATTGAACCTCTGGGTGCATTTCCTTTTTCCCTTTGTGTCCACATTCAAAGCCACATCCTCCTTTTCCCCTTTAGGTTTTATGCTTCCTTGCATGACAAGCTGGTTGTAGGTCTTGATGACCATTTCAATAAGTTCTGAGCTATCAACTTGGTGGCTTTGCCATCGCATGCTAGATGAAATAGAGGTGAGTAGTGCATTATAGGTGCGTGGCAGAGATGCGAAAATGATGTTGAAGAGGTTGGTTTCAGGGATTGGATGCCCAATGGATGCAAGCTCCTCACGAAGAAGCTTCACCTTCTCAAAGTGGGCCCACACATCTCTGCCTTTCTTAAGCTTCAACTTGCCCAGCTGCCGTCTTGTCTTGATGCCTATAACAAGTGACTGGCTCCCGAATTTCTTGGACAGGACCTGAAAATACTCACATGTGGTATCCTTCAACATGAGGTCGATGAAAATGGAGTCAAGGAGGGTGACAGCAATCTGCTGTTGGACAATGGCATCTTCTTCGACCCATTTGCTGTCTGCTGCTGGGTAATCCTTTACAGCTTTTATTTCATCTGCAGTTGACGGTTTCCAGCCACTAGGTTGTCCAGCTGCAGGATTGACTGGTCTGGGCTTGCTACCATCCAGGTATCCTCTCAATCCTCATGCCGTGAGCAAGACTTTGAGTCGCCTCTTCCACAAAGGCCATTGCTTCCCTGAAGCATCCAGCTTCAGGACCTTGAGTACTCTATCTCCGACACTTAAGTTCAACATTTTTTGTCTTTGGTGAGGTGTAGGATACATGCTGTTTTGTAGTCTGTTTTTTAGAGTTATGCACCAGGGCTCATAACCTGTAGATGAGTAAGACTTAGTGACTATGGTTAGAGTCAACTATATTACCTGTAGACGAGTAAGACTACAGTAGAGTAAGTATGAGTAACAATAGTAGGTAGTGAGTATCTTACCTCAGTGACTATGGTTAGAGTCAACTGAGGTACAGTACAGAGATGAGCAAGTACAAGTACTGGCTTATGTAAGCTATCTAATATGGAAGTGAGTGCTTGAACTCCAACACCTCTTGCCCTTGTCTCTCATCCAAGACCCTCCTCTTGAGGCTACACTTGTTCCTACCTGGACCAAGTGTAATAGGTTTCACAGACACTACAGATCCAAATCATCACACAATTCCATGACCATCTTCTAGCTGGTCACAAAGGAGTGGAAAAGACCTCGGAGCTAATCAAGCATTCATATGATTGGCCCAACCTGAGGAATGACATCACGGAATATATATGTCATTGTGATCTGTGTGCTCGCATGAAGCCAAGTAACACAATGCCTAGCAGTAAAGGAATGCTGTTAGAAGTTCCAGCTGGACCCTAGAAGGAAGTTAGTGCAGATTTCATCACAGAATTACCCAAGAGCAATGGGTTTGATGCAATCTTAGTCATGGTGGATCACTTCTTGAAAGAAGCCATGTTTATCCCTATAACAAAGGAAATAATGACATTAGGAACTGCCAAGTTGTATGTGGATTACGTTTGGAAACACCATGGACTGCCAGATTCAATTGTATCAGATCAAGGCCCCCAGTTCACTTCATTTGTAATGAAGGATCTTTGTAGGATGTTGAACATCCAAAGAAAAATGTTAACTGCTTACCCTCCACAAACTGATGGTCAGACAGAGAGGGTAAATAGAGAGCTACAGCAGTACCTCAGGCTCTATTAGTGTTTAAAAGTCCGGTCCAGTCCAGTCTTTTGCCTTTTTTTGGGCAGGACCGGACCCGGACTGGTCCTACCAAAAGGGGGAAATCACTAGGACCGGATCAGGACTGCAAAAAACCGGTCCTAAATTATCCCTGACAATTTAGGACCAGTCCTGGACCGGTCTTTTGCAAATCCAGTCCGCAACTACACATGGGCTGCAAATCACGCTTAGCGGTGGTGGACCGGGTTGTAGTACATACTACACGCTACAACAACGCCCCCTAGACCAAAAGATCTGGCTCGAAATCCATGGAGATATGGCCAATGATACACAACATGTCATAATATAAGTATATGATATGAGTGAATCTGTACTTTTACTGTTGTAGTTACAAACGGACACGCTTCGGTTAGACCCGTATTACATAATATTGTAGTAAAGCTTCTTTTGGACGCGTCTCTACACCTCAGTCTCGACTACCACGTCGACTGAGTACATTCTACAGGTTATGAGCCCTGCGCTCTGATTGAGAAACCTCAGAAACTCACTCACCTGCGCATACACGCACCGCATATAGTCACTGAAATGGCCAGC